>CAIGRB010120675.1:25168-53199 GCA_903798255.1 Fraxinus quadrangulata
CCTTTTTTTGTATGCATTTTGTCTAAAGTCGTGGGTCATGTATGGAAGTAATGAATGAACAATATTTGTTCCTTCGTCTTACAATTCATGAATCATGATCTAGCCTTTTCACCTGATGAACGGTAACTGGTATTAGTAGCGTTCAGTTGGAAAATTATAAATATAATTTTGCAGCTATACTTATATTTTTGGTTGACAATTTTGTTTACATTTCATAATGTGACACACGATTTTACTATTGATTTCAATAACACTCAAAAAAGCATTAATCTCGATTTTATCACATCATAAAATGTCAAGCTAGTTGTACATAATGAATGTACAACTATTTTAATTCTTACAATAATATTCTTTCAAGCTTTTTCTTTTTTGTATTTTTATGTCTTTTTCTTTTAATAATTCTCTGATAGCAGTGAAATGACAGCTTAAACGAGATGGCATCAAGTGGGTGTCACTGTCTTTTAGGAATATATTCAGAATTAAAAGGACAATTGCATTATAGGTCCTCAATTTATTGCTCTAGTAACAAGCTGGTGATTATAGTTGCTTAAACTGTCTCCAAAATAAAGGAGTCTGTCTTGTTAGATTGTCACGTAACTTTCACATTTTCAACTTTAACTGTTATCTTAAGTATAAGATTTAAGATAGCAAATTAATTGATGATACATCATGAATAATCAGTAAGCACTGTTTATGAATAGAAATATTTTTATAAATTTAGATTTCACTTTTCTACATAGATGAGGGTCTAGAAATTTGAAATGAATCATGGTTGAATAATTGCAGCCGCCGAAGGTATTCCTTGGGAAGGTTTCTTGGTATCCACCGCTTTAAAGCTAGAATCGTGCACCTTTTACAACTTTTTCTTTAATTAACGAAATCCTTGTAATAGAATAAGAAAACTCCGTGTATCAAACAAATATAATTCCGTGAAGTGAATTTATTTATATTCATACTCTTCAAATGAGATACATAACTTTTTAGTTATACTATTGCACGCATCAATACACACAACACCTAACATCCATCGTTTACGATTCGAACTATTGGGTATCTAATCCCATTATGTGGAATCTTTATATAGGATACACTTAAAAGACATTGGATAGACATGTAAAAATATAAGTATGATTAAAGATAAAAATTATATTGAAACATGTTAAGCGTACTATATGACTAACTCACTAGTGAAAATTCATTAGGAGACTAATGAAGCTACCATATTTTCTAAAGCTTACACTCTTTTGAATCCATAAGTGACTTCTACATATGAATGTATTTTAAGGTATATTTAATTGCAAGTATCAAATTTGGTTGGAAAGAAAATACATTCTAGGCGCCTAGAACTTATTTGTACGAAAATTGTTAATTAAATGTGTGTCTGGTTTAATTTTCAATGTAGAAAAATGTTATATGTGTCCATCTTTTATTGGTAGATAGATTGGGGGGAAGCAAATGAGAGAGAGAGAGAGAGAGTGAATTACATGAAAAATAAAATCATATTCACCTAAAAGAAAAAAATTCCTTATTTTTAAAGAAAATATGGTCATATGACCAAAAGTAGGAAAAATATTTTTCATAAACAAATATCAATCATACAGTACAAAAGTATGAAATTGGGTTTAAAAAAGACATTTTTCATGAAAAATATTAGCAATCAAACTCATCCTTATTATTTAGAAGGAAACATTAATCACTACTATGTAACGAATTCAATACCTAATTTTTTGAATAAATTCATTGTTCATACTTTTTTATAGACAACTAGTATTTTTCCTCTTATGTCTACATTCTTTTAGTGATGATCATGAGCATATATATTATGCAATCCCTCTATTTATGTTCACCTAGTTTTTCGATACTTCCCAATTTTGTAAATTTTGCTATGATTTGATCGGTGTACTAAAGTTAATATCAACATCATGAAATTCGCATCACTGATATACAAAGATCCAATCTTTAATAAAAGGAAAGATAAAATAAAATGAAAAGACATTCAAGTATCAAGAACATATGGAACTATATTAAATGGCCAAGTGTTAAAAGTAAAAGAATCTATTTCATCTCAAAGCCTTAAAGATACCATCGTGCCTTTGTGTAGTGTAAATATTTATGTTCCTTGGATTTTCATGTATATGCCATATCTCTGCAACTTGCTAAGCCCCTGTTTGACGGTAACGATATTTTGAATAGTGATTTTTTGAAAAACTCGTGATTAAAAAATGGAGAAAACTTTTGAATTCACGTATAAAATATTTTATTGTGTTAATGATTGATTGAAAATAGAAATTAAAATATTTTATTTTAAATGAAGACAAATAAGGACTAATTCTATTCAGTATTCTGATGAGGACCATGAGGTATATTCCAATGGACTATACTTTTTTGCTTTTTTTGCTTGTACCTATTAATAGGTCCACGATAAATAGAATTTTAAGCATTTATCGAGATAGTTAAACGTGTACTTTTAGAATTGATTCTTTGAGTCCTAGATAGTTACTATTTATAAAAGTTATACACGTTCATGAAAAGTAAATATTAAGGTTGATGGAATTGTGTTGATTATAAATTTAAATAAATTGAATAAATTCTATATTTAGTTGAGTTAACTTTAAAACTTTGTAATTCAAATTTCAAAGCTACAGTCCTGCATCTCTTCATTAGTTTGTTCCTTTGTGCGACGTTAAGGAAAATTGTGTTTTCTTTTCTCAGTATTTAATAAATAAGATTGCATGCTTATTTATTTTTATTTATTTTTTTTCAAAAAAGGTTTAAACATAGTCTTTGGAAGTGTACTTCACATAAAGGTGATGCTCAATAAAATGAATTTAATCGACAAATAGACTTATCATAATGACATAAAAAATTGCATTATCATCCCAGAGAGATGGTAGGTTTTGCCATGCATGCAAGAATTATTGGCTACCTTTATAGAACCCAAAATTTCGAGCCTTCAAAGATGAATGTTACATTGCCTATATAGATACTTTTATTATAGACATGAATACATACGAGACATTCCATCATTTCTTGAGTAGCAATTTGGTCTGATCTATGATCTATCGATACGATTTCACAAAATCACGCTTAGCTTTGACATAAAAGAACTCGAAATCATGACTTTGAAACTAAACTTAGTACTTCTCAATGACATTATATGACTAAAAATATGATAGACCTCCAACCCGGTTCACGTATGCAAGAAGGAAGAAGGGTTTGCCAAGTTAGCATAAATTAGTTACATAGGGGTAAAAGTGTAATAGTTTGAAGTAATGATTTTAAATAAATATGGAGGGAAAGGGGGGTTGAAGGGTATTGAACTATGAAGTCAGTAGAGAAGAGGGAGGTATGAGAGACCGGGCCTCTCCAATAGCCTAGAACTTGTCAATTTCTTTGTTCATTCACTCATTCAATAAACACACTACATTGATCCTCTATTGATTGCACTCGATAAAATTCATTCAACAACCAGTAGCTAATTTCTATTTCTCAATCTGCGATCTAACTTTGTCATCTCCAGCTGATTGCAGATTCAACAGGAGTTTCCGCTTATTAAGCAACAATATTCAGGAAATCTGAGACACAATAGTAAGGATCCTATAAATTTTGGTATCAGAGCTGTTGAGATCCAGAAACACGACGATAGCCGATCGGGTGGGACAACTGGAGTCGAGATTCGATGGGTTGCAGGAGTTGGTAGGCATAATGAAAACGGAGCTTCAGAGAGACATGGATGGCATAATGGAGAAATTGGATTCTGTATTGTTAAAGTGGGGCAAACAGGAGAATCGAAGTAAGGAAAAAGGAGAATTCGTCCAACTCACCGGAACGACGATGAGCTCTAATGTTCCAATCAACTCCTAGAAGTTGCGAGGGGGTACCAGCGGAAGGATCCATCGAGAAGTGTGGAAGGTTGGACCATAAAAGTCGCGGCTGGATATACCCGTTTTCAACGGAGAATCACCAGACTCTTGGGTTTTGAGGGCGGAAAGATATTTCAACATCAATCAATTCACTAATTGGGAGAAGGTCAAGGGCGCCGCAGTTTGTTTCGAGGGTGAGGCACTTGCTTGGTATTAATGGGAAAACAGACGGCAACCATTCACGCATTGGGAAGATCTCAAAATTCTGCTGTTGCAGAGATTCTAGCCGCGCAAGAGGGCAGCGTGTTGGAGAAGTTTTTAGCATTGAGACAGGAAGGAACAGTGATGGATTATCGCCGTTTGTTTGAGCTGTTAGCTGTGCCTCTACCGGAGATTCCAGAAGCAATGTTGGAAGGAAATTTCATAAATGGGCTGAATCCAATAATTAGAGCAGAAGTTAAGATGGTTAGGCTGCAAGGATTGGGCTAGATCATGGAATTGGCCCAACGGGTTGAAGACCGCAATCAGTCCCTCAAACAGGCCCAAACTCTAGGCAGCCTAGTTCGAACTAAAATCTTTAGCTCCAACTGTCCTTTAACCAGCCCAGTTGGAAACAGCCCCAATTACATGGGCGTATATCAGAAAAGGGCTTTGCAGGTACAACACATCGTGTCACGGACCACAGCTTCATTAAGCCCCGTGACCCTATCGCAGCCGCAGTTTGCCCCAACTTCGGCCGCACATTGTAAATATTAGTCCATTTCGAGTTGTAATTTCCATTTCTAAAATAGATAGAAAATAGATAAATTTTAGTATGATTCTTCGGCAAGAAGACGTCTACTCCCGGTACTTAGGTTTTTTTGTTTTATCTATTATAGGGGGTAATAGTCTTTCAAACAAAACTTTCAAGCTTTCTAGTGTTCGCCCCCTGCACTAGCCATTTTGTAATTTCCTGCTTTCCAATTGTAATTTCTCGCTTTCAGTAATCAATGATCAATTTCATTTCAATTGTGTTTCAAGCTTTCTAATATTTGTAATCAAAATCTCTTTCGTCCCGAGAAAAGGCGGAAGGTAGTCTAGCGGAGCAGACTACTGCCGCACGGTGTCCCTTTCTGTGCTAAGAAGAAAGGCAACCCGTGACACATCGGCCAGCAGAGTCAATCGGTAGTGCCCAACCTACGCGATTCACCCATATCTCCTATCGTCGCGACTCAGCGATCAATGCAGGCGGCCAAGGCGGCGCCACCCTTTAGGCGGTTGACGACACCAAGCTACAGCTGAAGAGGGAAAGAGGGCTGTGTTATCGTTGTGATGAAAGGTTTTCTCCGGGTCACCTACATGTGCTCTTAGTGCATGAAGGGAAAGCTGAGGTACCAATATAGGGGATGGAGAAGGAGGAAGAAGAAGAAGAACAGCCAGTGGAGTTATCTATCAGATCTATGGCAAGGCTTACTGAGTCTAAAACTATGAAATTGCGTAGGGCGATATTGGGGGAATCTCTGGTAGTTCTTATTGATTGTGGAGCTACCCACAACTTCATTTCGAGTGAGCTTGTCCAGAAGTTGAATTTGCACATCACGGGCTCCGCTAGCTACAAGGTCTTAATGGGTACTGGATTATCAGTTAAATGAGGTGGGATTTTTAAGAACGTGGTAGTTTCACTGTCGAATATTGAAGTGATCGAAGACTACTTGCCTCTGAAGTTGGGATGTATAGACGTGATCCTTGGGATGAAGTGGTTGGAGACACTGGGTAAGATGAAAGTGAACTGGGGCACCTTAACCATGCGTTTCAAAATTGGCGGAGAAACTATTGTGCTACAAGGAGACCCCTGTTTGGATAAGACGCAAGTGTCGTTGAAGTCGTATAAGGAAGGGGAGCAAGGCATCTTGCTGGAGTTAGGAAGCCTAGGAGTGGAACAAGATGCTAGCGCAGCTAAAGTTCACATCTCCATTAAAGAGTTGTTGCGAAATCACCATCAAATTTTTGAATGGCCAAACGAACTTCCATTCCCGAGAGCACGAGATCACGCAATTCTTTTACAGCCAGAGGCAACTCCAGTGAACGTACGACCCTACTGTTACCCGTACCTTCAGAAGAATGAAATCGAAAAACTAGTCAAGGAATGTTCGCTGCGGAAATTATCCAGCCGAGTTTAAGTCCATTATCGAGCCCAATTTTGTTGATAAAGAAAAAAGATGGTAGATGGAGATTTTGTGTCGATTATCGAGCGCTTAACAAGGTTTCAGTGCCTGACTGCTTCCCTATCCCTGTGATTTATGAGTTATTAGATCGGGCTCGGGTGTTTTCGAAGTTGGATTTGAAGTCTGGCTACCACCAGATCAGAGTAAGGCCACAGGATATTCCTAATACTGCTTTTTGCACCCACGAGGGGCACTACGAATTCTTAGTCATGCCCTTTGGGTTAACGAACGCCCCAGCAACCTTTCAACATTTGATGAACGAAGCATTCAGACCTTACTTGCAGAAGTTTGTCCTTGTATTTTTCGATGACATCTTGGTTTACAGTCAATCGCTTGAGGAACACCTACAACATCTGGACGCTGGGGGTTTTGCATAACCATAAGGTGTACGCCAATGAGAAAAAAATGTTTGTTCGGACAAGCGGAGGTGGAGTATCTCGGCAATGTGATTTCTGAAAAAGGGGCCTTAGCTGATCAGTCAAAAATTGAAGCTATGGTCAATTGTCCTTGTCCTCGCACTCTCAAGGAGCTTCGAGGTTTTTTGTGGCTCACCGGGTACTACGGGCCTTTTGTGTTTGGTTATGCCAAAGTTGCATGGCCTTTAACTGAGCTGCTTAAGAAAGAGAGGTTTCGATAGGATGAGAAAATCGAAACTGCGTTTCAGGCCCTCAAGGCTGCAATGATCAGTGTTCCAGTGCTAGCACTACCCAATTTCTCTAAGCAGTTCGTGATTGAAACTGATGCTTCCGATCACAGGTTAGGGGAAGTTTTAATGCAGGATAGCCATCCTATTGCTTTCTTAAGCAGAGTTCTTCCTCAGTGTCAGGCAGCATTCAGTTTATGAGAGAGAACTAATGGCTGTAGTATTTGCTATCCAAAAATGGCGTCATTACTTGTTGGGCAGGCATTTCGTGGTACGAACGGATCAACAGAGTTTGAAGTTTTTATTAGAGCGGCGTTTGGTGAGTGAGGATCATTAGAAGTGGCTCACTAAATTGATGGGATATCATTTCGACATTCAGTATCGTCCCGGATTGGAGAACAAGGTCGCCGATGCTCTTTTCAGAATCCAGCCAGCAATAAATTGCCTGGCCATAACCACCCTTAAGATCCTTCAGCTAGAAGAGATTAAGAAAGAGGTTGCTGCAGATGAGGTACTGGGAAAAGTAGTAAGGGACCTACAGGAGGGACTCAATACACGAACATGATATGCTTTGGTGGACAGTATCTTATGCTATCATGGAAAGTTGGTGTTACCCAGTACTTCGCCCTTTGTGGCTCTCATGTTGCAAGAATGCCGTGATGCCAAGGTCGGTGGTCATTTAAGGTTTCTTAAGACTTACAAGCATGTCGCTAGAGAAGTTTTTTGGTCTGGGATGAAAAAAAGGGTGAAGGACTATGTGGGGAATGTGCTATCTATCAGCAAAATAAGTATATTGCGTTGTCCCCTGGAGGACTTTTACAGCCGTTGCCGTACCCAAGTTAGTTTGGGAGGATATTTCAATGGATTTTATTGAGAGCTTGCCGCAATCAGGTGGAGTTGATACCATCTTGGTTATTGTGGATCTTCTGAGTGAATATGGACACTTTGTTGGGTTAAAGCACCCTTTTACTGTCCCCATAGTTGCTCAGGTGTTTATTCACAAGGTGGTACGGCTCCATGGCATGCCTCACTCCATTATTTCGGATCGGGATAGGATTTTTATGAATACATTTTGGACGGCACTTCAAAGCCCAGGAAATCGCCCTAAAACATAGCACCGCCTATTATCCACATTCCAATGGGCAAACAGAGGTAGTAAACAAGTGTTTGGAAATGTATTTACAGTGTTTTGCTTCGAGCAGACCAAGGGTGTGGAGTTAATACTTACACTGGACTGAATTTTGGTATAACACCTCCTTCCATGCTGCAACCAAGCACACTCCTTTTCAGATTGTGTATGGCCGGGAGCCACCTCAGATTCTTACCTTTGAGAAGGGGATGACAATCAACTCTTCGGTGGAGAAACTCTTACTAGACCTCGATGAAGTTTTAAAGGAATTAAAGGTGCAGCTCTCTAGAGCACAATTGAGGATGAAAGAGATTGCAGATGGACATCGCCGTGACATTCAATTTGTGGTAGGGGACTTAGTCTATCTCAAACTTCGTCCATACCGCTAGAAGTCTGTAGCTAAACGGCCTTTTGAGAAGTTGTCCTCAAGGTACTATGGATCGTTCAAAGTGGAGTTGAAGGTTTGCCAGGTAGCATACAAACTAAAACTTCCCCCTACAACTGTGATCCACCCGATTTTCCATGTATCTCAACTCCGTAAGTCCATTGGCAACTTGCAGCCAGTTTCGTCTCTTCCTCCCCAACTGTCAACAAATGGGGAGTTTATTTTGAAACCAGAGTCTGTCCTTGGAATACGTTCTAATCCTAACCACACAGCTTGTGGTCCTAATATCTTGATTAAGTAGAAGGATTTGCCAGAGTTTGCGGCAACCTGGGAGCCTTTTGAAACAGTTAGACTACAATTTCCTTACTTTCACCTTGAGGACAAGGTAGATTTCAGAACGACGAGTACTGATAGACCTCCAATCCGGTTCACTTATGCAAGAAGGAAGAAGGGGTTGCCAAGTCGGCATAAATTTGTTAGATGGGGGTAAAAGTGTAATAGTTTGTAGTAGGTATTGTAAATAAATATGGAGGGAAATGGGGGGTTGAAGGGTATTGAATTATGAAGTCAATAGATAAAAGGGAGGGAGGAGAGACCGGCCCTCTCCAATAGCCTGTAACTTGTCAATTTCTTTGTTCATTCACTCATTCAATAAACACGTTATATTGATCCTCTATTGAGTGCACTTGATAAAATTCATTCAACAACCAATAGCTAATTTCTATTTCTCAATCCGCAATCTAACTTTCTCATCTCCAACCGACTGCAAATTCAACAGGAGTTTCCGGTTATTAAGCAACAATATTCGGGAAATCTGAGACACAACAGTAAGGATCCTATCAAAATACTGATTATTAAGTTCTACAATTGTATGCTTCTACTGAACTGAAATGAGCCGAGCCAAGTCAAGTCATCAACCATGTAAACGCTATATCAATGAAAAATAGCCGAGTCTTAACTTGCTACAATCTCAAAGCTCCATATTTTTTTACCATCAATATAGCAATGCTTCTTATTCAAATACAAACACATACATAACTATACACACACAACTAGAGGTGTAAACAAGTCACATCGTCTTGGTAGACGACCAAGACGGCTCAGCTCATATTCAGACCGGCCTAGGCATATAATATGTAATAACCACAATTATAGATTTAAATTGTGGGTTGATATGTCAAAACTAGACAAATATTGGCAATTACATAAAACAAACCATCATTGTGTTTTAGATTGCTTAAAGCTGTCGTGAACTAAACAAGACAGCTTAAAATGAATATCCATAAACACACGGACTAAATGTATAAGGCTAGATAAGAACCCAGCTGCTGGGTCTAATAAGCATCGACTCACAAAAACTCCATATAGCTTTATGCCTGTAAAACGGGAGAAATGTCGGAATGAGGGGATAAGAAATCGAAACAGAAAACAGAAAGCGAATTATTGGAAGGCATATTCGATAATGACTTTCTGTGAAGTATTGTATGATTGTACACTTGCCTTGTTAGCAATGTTATTGGAGAGCCAATCGAGCCCCTCGTAAAGCCCTTCCCCAGATGTAGCACAGGTACTCTGGATGTACCTGGGAAGCGATAGAAACCAAGGCATAAAGCAATAATAAATAGTGCATCAAAATACAGAGGTTTAAAAACACCGATATCACCTGAGTTATAGCATTATTTCATTTTGATCACCAAACCCTTTTCAATTCCGAATTATTAGCTGAGTTTTCATTTTTGTTTTCACTTAGACACTGTCAATGCTAATGTGGCTTTAAAAAATTCAGTTAGTGCGTGTTTTTATCATCCAGTTGGACAAGAATGAATGTTGTTAGACTTGTTGTGCTTTCAGAATGAGCTTTTACAGACAAAAATTAAAAGAAGAAAAAAACATACGCATAAAAAGGAAAATTCTCAAGCCTCCGCTTGGTACCAAATTATAAATGGTTTATAAATTCAGTTAAAATTAAACTCATTGTCAAACATTAATTTCAACCACGCATTCATAACTATTGTTCATTATTATCCACTCAAAGGACTCCCTACAATTCTTCTTACTATTCTTATTTATAAACCATTTATATTTGCCAAATGAAGGCTTGATTTTTTTGCCAACCCTCATCAGCCCCCTTCACCCACCACCATATCCATCGCAACCACCGCTACATGAGCATTTCGAATATTTTAGCAGATGGAGGTGCTACAGAGGCCTAAATTGAAAGGGTAATTGGGAGTTCAGTGACTAATTTGGAAACAATAAAAAGTACAATGACCAAAGTGAAACAACAATATAGATCGGGTGGCTTATAGTGTTTAACCCAAATACAGACTATAAAGGATAAAGATTAAGAAGTTTACCAGTGACGTTGCCGGAGTGAGTGGAGCCCGAGCTTGTCAGTTATTTCAGCAGCGTTCATTGCATTAGGAAGATCTTGTTTGTTGGCAAATACAAGTAATACTGCATCTCTTAGCTCATCCTGAAGCAGGCAGACAATAGATTCCAGCCAACTGGTCAATATATTGTTTTTACCTTACGTGCACAATTTGGAAAAGTCACCAATTCGTTGAGTGTCTATTGGCTAAAAAACTTTTGCATATGGAGTTGATTAACAAAATAAAGAAAATTGGCCAATATTATTGACATGTTTGTCTTGTTTCTACACTTGGGCGGTTGTTTGAGCCCCATTTTTTATAAAATACATTTTTTCAAAATTCATTTTCAACACACATTCTCCAATAAAATAATATTACATGTAAATCGAAATTTTTTTCTTAATTTTTAATCACACATTCTCCAAAAATTACAATTCAAAAATGCATTTTTTCTCTTAAATGTGGCTCAAACAATGGCTTATTAAGCCTTGTTTGATCCTCATTTTTCTCAAAATACACTTTTCTCTTCTTTTCAAGAGAACATTCTTCAATAAAATAATATTACGTACAACTCAAAAACTTCCCCTTTATTTTTAACCACACATTCTTTATCAATCTACTATTCCAAAATACTAACTACACCAAAAATGGGGCTCAAACATGCCCTAAGAGTGTATTGTACAGAAAGAGTTAAGAGAAAGACTTGCTTAAGTGACATTAGGTTATGCAAATGATACACTAGCAACTGATCAACTATATGGCCTCATTTTTTCCCCCCCTTTCTGCACAGATTATCTCGTCAGAGGGAACAATAGACATGTCCACATCATTATGTTCAGCTGCTGAAAGCCTGAACTTGTTGCAAAATCTCTCTCTCTCCCTCCCTCCCTCCCTCCCTCATTTCATCATACATTTTTTGTAGAAGTATCGAAAATGCTTCACCTGTTTGTTTTTTACGAGATATATAATTCGTCTAAGCACATGAATCCTGTTTAACCAATATCACATGTCCACATCATGCAACTTATTGGACGCTACATTGCATGTTTTATAAACAATTACTCATTGAAGTGAAGAATGGGGTCTATCAAAAGACATTCATTTTTTCTTTGCATAAATGATCAATCTCCTAGAATCAGCCTAAAAGAGCTTCTATTTTTTTTTTCATATCTAGCAGTAGTTTTAAGAATTATATGCCCCAGATTATTTATAAGAAATTCATAAAGCCTTAGGAGTTAAAAATGAACAAATAAACAGAGTTAAGAAAAAAAGTTGTTACCTCATTCAACATCCTATGCAACTCATCTCTTGCCTCCACAACACGGTCCCTGTCATTGCTATCCACCACAAATATGAGACCCTGCGTGTTTTGGAAATAGTGCCTCCATAATGGACGAATCTGCAAATGTGGATGAATTATTTAAATGACTACTTCAAGAAAGTCCACCAGGGGCAAGATAACAGGATAGAGAAATCCTTGTATTCTTGTACCATACCAATGGTTATAAGGATCACCAAATATGAGAGAAAGGGAAAAGTTGATCATTTCAAAGTATAGAACCCTGAATTTAACTTCATGTATTTTTATGAAGGCATAGTTATCGGACAGACATAGGAAATTTCCCCACCTTGTCCTGACCACCAACATCCCAAACAGTGAAACTGATGTTCTTGTACTCAACAGTCTCAACATTAAAACCTGCACAAAAATAATAAAGCCCCATAAAATACAAATTAAGCAGTATTCAACTCATAATCGAGCAAAAGAACTAAAGGGTAGACTCAGCTTTAACTATATTACATCAGAGGAGGTATACAAAAAACACAATAATTGAAAGAAACAGAGCTATCAAATTGCAGAACATTCGTACCTATTGTAGGAATGGTAGTGACAATCTCTCCAAGCTTGAGCTTGTACAGAATGGTAGTCTTACCAGCAGCATCCAGACCAACCATCAGAATACGCATCTCCTTCTTAGCAAAAAGCCGGCTAAACAGCTTTGTGAATGACAGCCCCATTTTTCCTTCTTGCTTTTGATCCCTGCACATTATCGTATCCAATCAACATTACATGAACACCAACAGGCTACAGCTATACATGTTTATTATATATACAATCCACCGGGTCGCCACATTAAATACAGGTGCCATGAAACCGTGGGATGCGTATTATTGCGCCATTTACTTGCATAACTAGATATTCATAAAATAAAATTGTGTCTAGTCCAATTTAAAAGCATATAATACCATGACATAATTAGAGATCCAATCCATTTTATGTGCCAGAGTCACTTTTGGTCAGCACTAATTATCCATTAACCAACATCTTTGGATAAATGATGGGAATATCAGTTATACGGGCTTCCCAGGAATCATGTGACACACTACCATGATCATACATTTTAAATAACATTTCCCATCAATGTTACACAAATACACCTGTGAATCCACGTTTGGAAGCTTTTTGATGAATTATCCTGTATACACATACAATGAACGATATTACCTGCGTACCACACCAATAAACTATGTAGATGCACGAAAATTTAAATGTATATGCTTGTTAATGAATAGGGATACATATTCAAATATACAAACACATTACATCACATCATGCAACTATTATCAAAAAACAAAACGAGGTCAAATCATGTCTGCTTGCCTTGGCTTTTGATTATCTTATGAAATCAATCCACATTCCACAATATATACATGATATTTAATCACAGATACAAACGATGACAGTCTTGCAAACAAAAAATATTTACGAAAATGCCTAAAAATTACATTTAGGCAGATTATAAACCATTTTCAGAATAAAACTTCACCAGATCAAATAGATCTAAGAGGTAAAAACATTAAGAAATCGAACTTTCCATTCTTGAACCAGTAATTCAATAGAAGAAATATAAGTATATGAATCGGAATAGTTCGATGCAAAAATCTTCAGATCAAATCAGAACATTACAAAAAATTCCACAAGACAATAACACAATCTTAAATCCGCTAAATATTAGCTCAAACCTATATGAAAAGATCTCATTTCTTATAAATTCGAATTAGAAATTAATAAAAACAACAAACATCCGGTCAGAAAACGAATTTCCGTCAAAAAATACCTCTAAAAAGAACATTACAACACATATACGTCAATGTATTAATACATTTATGCAAGTAGGCATGCATCACAGATTCACATATAATTACGGTGAAACGTACCAGAGAGATGGATCTTGCCTGAGATTCACGCAGTAAAAAAGAATAATGATTTTTTTGGGCGAAAGAGATATTATTGTGTTGTGGGAACAATTAGCTATTTTTATACAGAGACCATAAGCCTACCTGTGCGGGTAGAATGTCAGAATTGCCATTCATTTTTTACGTTTATAACGGAATTGCCCCGGACAAGTAACAAGTGTTGTTGTGAGCAACATCGTCAAATTAGCATTTGTTAAGTTGGCTAGCTGGATCAGATCTTGCCACGTAGCATACTTAAAATGTAATATTAGTGGTTAGTGGGGGTAATGCTTGGTAATTTCGTTCTTCTCAATCTTCAATTTATTGCATTCATGTCCAAATCTTTTACCATTTTTATAGTATCTTCACCTAACGGAAAATGTTTATCTAAACATTAAACGACCACGTATTAAGGGCTTGCTTGGGAGTTTTATTTTTATCGATTTTGACTGATTTTGAATGACACCGCTTATGAGAAGTTGGAAGAATCGATACTTGCTATATATTTTTCGCGTTGATTTTGGATGGTTTAAAATCACCCAAAAATGGTGTAGTGTCATTTTGATCAGTTTCTCAACCTATCAAATTGGCGAATTTTGGTTGTTTCTTAAATTTTCTTCTAATTTTACCCTTTATAAATAATTATTTCTAATAAATATATTTTGTTTAATACTAACTTATAATTTTTAAAATTATTATAGGGTGTGTTTGAGCCACATTATTTTAGAAAAAATGTATTCTAGAATAGTAGATTGATGAAAAATGTTTGGTTGAAAAAGAAGAAAAAGTTATTAATGTGATGAAAAATATTATTTTATTAAAGAATGTGTGGTTGAATATGAGTAGAAGAATGAGAATGAAAATTTTAATTTGTACCAAACATGGGCATAATTTAAAAATTACTTATTTGTAAAATAATAATAATAATATTTTTTTGTATAAAAATCTTACTAATAAGTCAAAAAGTCACTTATAAAATAAAAAAAGTTACTTATAAATAAAAAAAATCGCTTATGTGTAAAAATTATCTAAAAGCACAAAATTAATTTATAATTATAAAGTTTATAACATAAAATTTTAAGTAAATAGGGATGTGCTATGTGTACATAATGGACACCATTACATATCATTTTTCAAGTAAATATTTAAGTTAAATATTAACTTATATGTAAAAAATTATATATAAGTAAAATATCACTTATAAGTGCAAAACTTCATACGATAAATCATAAACTCAAAATTTCACTAAGAGACATATATGTAACATTATATTTTAAAAAAAACTTTCAGGCTCTCAAATATGGGTTTGATTTTTTGAAAAACTACTGCTACCCATAATCGGTCCACTCATAAACGCTCAAAATTAGTACTTCAAAAACACTTATAATCGAAACGCTGAAACTCTCGAGCAGGCCCTAAGACATGAGGTTCCATCTATAATGAAGAGTAGCCAAACACCTAATATAATGGTTATTTATTTTATAATATTTTGATGTAAGATTTTTCCTTAACACGCGCTACATGTACGTGTGACGTCTAGCTAAAAGGGTAATTTGTACAAAAAAAAAGGATTTCCTTATGATTTTAATAACGTTACCAACACCTAGCACAATATCAGTGAGAGATGGCAAAAATCTCTATATTCGACTTTTCTCGCCTCTTGAAAACCCTTGACGGGGCATAATGATAATAGCAATCCCATTGCGAACCGTGACACTAACTAGTCTTGATAAAAAATATAAGGAATTAAGTTGTCATCGTGGCGTCGGGTTGGAGGGAAATACATTTTGGATAATGTTTCCATTTTAGTAAGATAATACATAAGTTTTGTGTGGTTTTTTTATTGTCTAAATAAACGTTTCCGATAAGTATTAAAAAGTTGGGGGTAGTGGTGCCCTAAATAGAAGGTAAGGGAAATATCTGCCACACTTAGGAAAGATTGAGGACTCCTGGACAAATTTACCCAAAAATAAAAGAAATTTAAAAAATACAGGCAAACGATCCAACTCCACGGGTCCACCACCACCACCCACACACGGCGGTCTACGATAGAAGAACCAACAATTCTAAGTCCTCTGGAAAATTTTGTAGAAGGTAACCATATTTTGAAATTTTTGTACATATTTGAAAATTTGCAAAACTGTTTCTCGGTTAATAGTTACTTGATATCTTTGAATTGGGTTCTAATTTTGAAAATTTTAAAATCTGCGGTTTATTAGATTTTTATTTTTACACTTCTACCTCCACCTTGGGTTTATTGATTCTGAATTGGGTTTCAATTTTTTGCCCTGAACTCCTGAATGTTGAGGTAAATTAGAATATCCCAATATGAATATATGTTATCTCGTTTGATTAGAATTGCACTTTTGTTGCATTACTTTGCCTACCTTACGTTTTCAAGAAATATTCGTGTTATTAATTCTTATGAAATGTGGAGGGAATGAATATATGTCCACTGCGATTTATACTCTGCTTAAATTATATCAATCTGGCCGTCTGTTTAATAAAAATGGCATTCGGTACTGATATTAAATGGTTTTGCAATTGAATCAGATTCAAATCTCCATTAGCCCAGTGTAGATCACAAGAACAGAAGTCAGATTGGTCAAAGTCAAGCTATTGGGAATCTTTTGTGCTTAGTTTCGACTTTTTTTAAGTCTTTGATAGGTAAAACGCCATGTCTTTTTGCATCTTGAGTGTTGAGTCCTTGAGTATTGTGTGCTGCATTATTTTTTTCCATAAATTTCGTAATTTCATCGGTTGAGTAGGTGATTTGCACAACTTGTTTTCTTTCATAAATTCTGTGATTCTGTGTTTCATCCAGGCACACCATTTTCTTCAGTTAATTCCTCTTTTTTCAGTTAATTCCTCTTTTTTCCTCCTTTAATTATAAAGTTTTGTTCTCTGTGAAGTATTTCTTCAGTTGATTTGTTTTTAACATACCCCTTTTCTTCTCAAATCTTATATATGCTAAAATTCAAAATTAAATAATTATTCTAGTTATATTGATGTATGTGTTTACTGGTAGAGCATTTATAATCCCTTTTGGGCATAGTTGGGATGTTAAAGATATAAAAGTTAAGTAATTATTTTATTTTTCTTGTTAGTTTTTACAGCCAATAATAAAGGTGTTGACTTGGACGCATCTGTCAGGTTTATAATCATTTTTTCAATGGTTGTGTGATATTTTGTGGCTGCCAAGTATCATGGTTTTGTGGTTTCAATGGCTTTTTTTAATTAATGTGATGCTTTTTATCTCCCACCTCATTCATTTAGTACCTGAACCGGAAGCTTCTATACAATGCTAATCCCTACCTATTATTTTTAGTTGTTTTAAGAATATCGTACTTGCTCAACATGGAGTGTTTGTCAGCTATAGAAAGTAGAATAGAAATTTTTGTTTCCTCGTCTCATTTGGAAAATGTATTCTTGCCATCTATTTGGCAAAAATTCTTGTTCCCTTTTTCTAGCATGTTTACCATGATAATGCATTAATACTTCTCGAATTATCCCATTTCTAGTCAATCAAAATGTTTTAATGGTGCTATTTCTATTTCCTCTTATTAATGGAGTTCTTCTAAGTTCTAATTGATACATGTCATCAAATTTGATAGTGATGATTTCGATTTTCTTTTATCTAATTATTTCATTTATTCATTGTCTAGGAATGCATTTGTTAGTTGATTGTTAGCCATTTAAATGAAATGATATTTATAGAGGATTGACTTATTTTTGAGCAGATTGCTCTTAGATGATGTGTATTAATTTGAAGAATCCTGTTAGATTTGGATTTTCCTGAATTACTAGAGTTGAATCAGAATACCTGTTTACAGTGCTTGGTGTTAATTGCAAGATATGATGTTTACCTTGTGTTGCCTATAGGAATTTGCGGTATGTTTCGCAAGTGGATTACAGTTAAAGTTGTGTTCATTGTATGGTCAAGAACGGTTTAATATTGTATACCAAACGTGAACTTGAAGTAGTGTTTATGTGCAATGGTTTTTTTAAAATGTGAAGATCTGACATCAAGCTGTTGAAATTCTCTTAAAAAATATTATCCAAGCCCCCTGGCTGGTTCATCTTGGATCCACCCGTCTGTTGGGTAATTGACTGATGGGGGTAGTGAACAATTTGTGTTTTCATTCTGTAATTTTTTTTATAATTCCCATAACAGTTCAGGTTATGCATAATTTTTACCTTAAATAATATGGTGTCCCATTGGTGCATTGCAACTGTTTGTTGCTAACGTTTTTCACGCAATTCAATATTTGTTTCACAATTAGCCGTTTCCCTAGCAATAATTACATTCTAACAATTAATTTAATTTATTTGAATAAAATGTTAAATAAGCTTTTATATTCTAAGTGTGTAATGCATTTTGTGTTTCTTCATTTTTTTTTCTTTTTCAGTGGCTTTTTGCAATTTTGTTGTAAACATGCTCTTAGTTATGTACAAGAGTAGCTGAGGATGGAAATGCATATTATGGAATTGTACACTATTGATGCATTACCTATACAACGCACATTGATTTTAGGAATTTGTTATACCCATCACAGTAAGTATGCTCAGAACCCTAAATTTACCGCCTGCAGTTTTCTGTTTTTGATTTTCAGTGTTGAGCTAAAATTACTGTGGCTCATATAGAGAACCTCCTGGATTTTGCCTTACATTAAAATTCTTACCTTGATTCTGGTTTGATCCGGTTCTAAGAAACCGGACTTAAAGAGATCATGCCCAAATTTAATTGCAGCTCGCGGTGCTGACTGCTGCTCACAATTGCAGAGTCACTATTGTTCTCATCTAGCAAGACTGGAGGAGAAAGCAATAAAATGTTATTGGAAATATTTTTTTCAGTTTCACTCACAGTATCAGTTTATGTGTTCAGATTTTAGGGGGGCATTCCTTGTACCAAGATTTTTGACAAATATATTTGACAAAAAATCTCAATCCTTAATTTAAGTGGATCTAACAGGCCACTTTTATTTCATTAGAACAATTTAAAATTTTCAAATGGGTCCGTCCAACACCAATTAGGTAAATACCCTCCCCACCCTCCTTAAATCTTGCGTACCCTGTTGTCACATTTTCTCTCTCCTCTCTCTACATGTATGTATATATACATTTACATATTGAACTTGTGATACACGGTTTATATTACATATTAATAGTGTTTTTTGTTGGCTAGATAGAAATTGAAATGGACCCACAGTTTTGTGAATTTTCAAATTCTTCAAACGGAATTGATTTGAAATTCAGTCATTGGCCCAAATAAGAAGCTAATCGATGAAGATAGGTTTCAAAATACCTTACTGGAACTCAAGTTGAAGGTTTCCAATTAATTCAACATGAGCCCTTTTAATAAAAGTTCATTTTCTTGTGATTTCTGAAATATAGTTTTAAAATACATCATATATTAATATGATCATTCTTATGAAAGAATGTATACTGCACATATATAAAGAGAGAGACTCATCCCATGTCTATATCAATGTATAGCGTGTGTATAGAAGAGAGAAAAGTGGGAGGCACGATTAGGCTGGGGTGGGGGTAGTGGAAGGGTGTATGTTATGGAAGATTTTAAGAAGAATATCTAAACTATTAGATTAATTTAAATTAAGAGTTGAGATTTTTTGTCAAATATATTTGTCAAAAACCTTGGTAGGTGGAACAGTCCCCCAAATTTTATTATTTAGTACATTTATCATAAACTAAAGCTTCAGGCAAATAAGGAGCTATTAAGACTGAAGATTAACATTTTCGTCTTTTTTAATTGGACCTATTAAATTTGATGCTACAATTGAAAGTTTACAAAAGAATGATAGATTGAAGAGGAGCTGCGGGACTATAGAAGTTATGATAAATTTAAAAGTTCACAAGAGATTGTTCAGTGTCTTATTTCATAGCTATATTTGTAAATTTCTCTAAATCTGAAGTCCCATAGCTAGTGTGATTGGATTGCTCAAACGTTTTTCTCTTCTGATAAATTCAGTTGTGCACATTAGGCACGTGAAGAAACACAGTGATTTTACAGAGTTTTTGAATTGAGTTTACAGGGTATGCCTCAATGCAAAGAAGACCATCCTCCAGTTCGCGTATACACAGTTTGTGATGAATCCAAGTTTGTATTTATTATCTCATTTCGTCAATTTATTACATCTAATAAGAAAAGGAAATCAAATTTGTGCTTAGAAATTTGCGAGTTAGTTATAAATTTTGTCGACCAATTTCATGCAGATACTTGATTGTGAGGAATGTTCCATCATTGGGTTGTGGTGATGAGCTCTTGAAATTGTTCTCTACTTATGGACAAGTTGAAGAGTAAGAACTCCACCAGCATGTATATTATAATTAATGTACATGTGTGTGTGTGTATAAATGAACTCTCTGGCAGCTTTTGAAGTAGGTTTATATCTATTTTTTTTCAAATGGGTGTTATGCTAATATATCTGGGGTAGCTAAAATTTGATCGATTGTGATGGTTAGTTCAAGTTATCCTTTTCCTTTGGGCGGGGGAAAATTTCTGTGTTGTTTGTATGACATCAAAATCATTGCGCTTTTGGAAAGTGCTGTTCAGATGTAAACCAATGGATGCAGAAGACTGTGAGCCATACACCGATGTTTACTGGATCAAGTATTATAAGGTCGACAATGCCAGGTGATTTTTGATATTTGATGATTTTTCTTTTATTTTCCCATTTCTACACTAGTTTAAATGCATCAATTCTTGTTTATTTTGAAATGTTATTATTCATTCCTGAATGCTGATTTGTGTATTCTACAACTATTTAAATTGAATCATGAGTGAAAATTGATGTCCAAACATAATTATAGGTTTGCCAAGAGGAAACTTGATGAATTCGTTTTCCTAGGGAATCGGTTACTAGTATCATATGCACCTCAATACGAGACCCTCTCTGACACAAAGGAGAAGTTGGAAGGGAGGAGAAAGGAAGTTCTAGCAAGATTGAACCGTAAGTCTGCTGTGTAATAAGTTATATCTCCCTAATGATATTCCCTTATAATTTGTAAAATGTGATGCACTTCTAATTGATTCACGTGATTTCAGCTAAAAGATCCCGAGGGTCTTTAGTTTCCAGGGCACATGCTGTTAGTGATCCTTTATCTGCCCAAACATCTGAATTCATTCAAAGGTAGTTTTTCTGTTGTGTTACCTTGAAATATTTTCTGAAAAATTTCATTTCAGATTACAATAAATGTGTTCCTATGTTGTAGGGAGTTCGGGGAGAACAGTGCTCATGATGGAGACTCAGCTCCCAGGACATCAGTTTCTTCTGACAAGGTAAATTTATGGATGAAAAATGGAGTTTATCTCGATAGAACGTGAGTCATGAGAATATTACATTTTTTCTTTAAATGTAATCTTCTGCAAATTGACATTTTGGACTAGCTAAATAATTTCTGCAGTTAGCCATAGGTGTAGCCTGTAAGAGATGAATTTATATCGTGCGCAGCACTATAGTATGATAGAGCATTGTAGAGTCTCCAAACCAGTTCCTTAAGAGTAATGCTATTTAGTAGAGATCATCATGGGTCTAGGTGCCGGTGGGCCCTTGAAAAATTGTACAACAGAGTTGTGATATGTTTTTATGCACTGGACCATGGATTAAAGGTTCATTGTCACTTAGACCGGTGATGAATAGCATTATTCATTCCTTAAACACCACCCCACGAAGAAAATTGAAAATAAGCAAGTTTTGAACTAATAATTATTTTTATGGGTGAAAGAATTGGTAGGAATAGATTACTTATTTCAGGGAGTAACATAAGAGTTGCTTATGAAGAAAAAATTAAAATTTTCCCTAGTAAGAAAATGTTAGTTATCCCAACTTTATTTCGTTAGTTAGGCTACTCACTGACGGTAGGGGATGTGAACCTCCAGTCGTGGTAGTCTAGTTGGGAAAGGTAACAATACTATTTTTTTTGGCAGAAATCCTTTCAATTATCCAATCCTTTACTTTTGGTTGATATCAGGAATATTTCTCATTACAATCCATGAATCAAACGGTTCAATTCGTCCGGGAGAAGTTGAATAAGGTAATAATCAATTGTGCAATATCTTCTTCTCAAGTTATCTCATCTTTATATAAATTTCACCATCTTCTCCATCATTGTAGATACAATCAAGCGTGGAGCACGTACAAGCTGGTTCTACTAAGAGACCACGGGCAGATAATAGAAGAAGAATCTAACGAGTTTTCAAGAAATGAGAGGATTGTAACAAATTTTATGTAAATTGGTAGCATTCCTCTGCTGAAAATTTTACTTTTAACTTCTAATAATTAATTTTATGGCTTCATTCTTATAGTAGAAGTGCTTTTTTTTTTTTGTGATGAATAGATAAGTTTCCAACAAATCTAAATTTCGAGGGAAAAAAGCCTTCATTGTTACGCTTGTTTTACAACCATAATATGAATACTTAGGGATTTATGATATCAAGTTGGATCGAATCAGCATGAAGAGATCTATTTCTATCAAATCAATGTTGAAGATGTTAAAATACTTCCAAGAAGAGCCACTCGGTTTCCTTTTCCCAATTCATTTACCACACATTCAGTGCATCTTTGATACACAGTACAATACCTTCCGTACAAAACATGTGAATAAGTGCATTCCATGAGGTCAGCAATTTGGTAAATGCAATATTAGTACTGACGAGCAAACAAAACATAACTTCCCAAAGTCCTGCATATTGTATCAAGGCTTTACATGTTCCCTGATAAATTGCTCCAACTGAGATATATCGCCTGTCAAACCAGATGCTTCTGCAATTGTCACTTTGTTATGGCACTGAGAAAATGCAAAGGCTTCTCCAGGTACCCCGAGTGTGTATTCATTAGCAATGTCTGCTGAAGATAGTGCAGTTCTTGATGCACGAAGCTTGTCACTAAATCAAAAGAGCAGGCAGCAAATCAATTTGTGGATTTAGGGTTAACAGTAATAAATGGTACACAAATACATTAGCCAACACATTTATTGAACTTCATTTACAACAGGAAGAGAATAACGCCATATACAAATGGTTTGACAAGTATGAAATATGGAGAAGATCTTATCAAATCTAATGTCAACCATTGGTCATGTCCATTTGTCTCACTCTCCATGTTAGTCTTGCCATAAGAACACTTTATGATATTATGTCTCTTTATAAGTCGTTTGTTTCCCCTAGGTGCTCTACCTTTACAAGGTCACAAATGTGACTGTCTAAGTTTGTCATTTTCCATTTCATAATAAACATATACTTTGACATTAACTGGTCACTTCAAAGTCAATATATTACTATTCTTCAACCTCAGACACGATAATTCTGCATAAAGATTATTTTTTGATTTAATTTTCATCTTTTTCTAGAGTAATTTGCCCTCCTCTAACATTTGGCTTAGTTTTCCTTCCCCTCAAACCTTTTCCACCTTTCACTAATCTCCTTGTTAACTCTAATTCTAATGTGCTCAATATCACTACTTCCAACTTCGTAAGTTTTGGAAAAACAGTAACTGCTGAGTTCACTTACATTTAACTTATGTTCTAGTTTTTCCTATGCACAAGTGTATTGGTTCAAAGTTTTCATTATTCCATCCATTAGCCAATTACATGGCATACACCTACTGATCCTAAAAACATCTTTGTTATATTTTCAACACTCAACCATTCTATTCCTCCAAGCACTAGGCACATCATCTGAATTTAATGTGGATGCATTAGTCATTCTATCTATGGGTGTTTCTAGTTACCTTCTTTATGTTGGAATGTCTATTTCACTTAGGGTGTATTTGATTGCATATATTTTTCATGAAAAATGTCAGTTTTCCACCCAAATTCTTACTTTGAAATATTTGATTGATATTTTTTTCAATGGAAAATATTTTCCAACTTTTAAAAATGTCTAATTTTCCTTGTTTTTAAGGAAAACATTTTCCATGGGGAAGTAGATTTTTGTTTTCCTCAAAACAAGGAAAATACTAAATATATTTTCCATGTCAATCAAACACACGATAAAACAAAAATGTTCATATTGTAATAAAAAAATAATGAGCAGTAAGGCCAGAAATTAACCATCTTAAAAACGATTGCACATGTGAAAGACTGAAAGAGGGAATAACTTAATTACTGAAAGCCTAATGATTTATAAAATACTCCTTACATTTCCTTTTCCAGCTGTTTTCTGATAAAATCCTTTGTATGTGCAGTAATTTTATCCACCTTGTTGCAAAGGAGTAATATTGGAATCTTTTTCTTCACTACATTTGCCTTGGTCAAAATATCATAGAGGTACCTTTAGCACAAAGTAAACAATAGATGTTAAGAGTCAACGTGTTATCTGTACTCTCGTGGGTGTGTGTGTGTGTGCAAGTGAATGCTTGAATCAAGGCACTGAGCATGTACTCTGAAGCAGCACGGCAATTTGGTAAAAATTCCACAGCATCCACCACAAAAACAACTGCCGCCGCTTGAGGCAAGAAGTCATCTAGTTTGGTTCGAAGACGGGAATGCCCAGGAACATCAACGAGATGAACAGGCTTTACTTTCTCCTTCTGCAATACAAGCAAAATAAGATTCAGCTACATAAATCTTTCAATTAACTTGTGAAAGGGATATTGGAGAAATGAAATTAATGTTTTTAAAATTCTAGAGTCTTGGAAGACATAATCCAGTGCAATTCCTCAAAATATGTACAAGAATTGACATCCTTTTTACTGAACCTGAGCAATCCACTATGCAATTAAGCACGCTAGCCAAAGGACAGGAAGAATATAGCTATATATGAACATTGCCAGCAAATAGCGTGCAATACCTTTGCTGTTTCGGAGTGTAGCACAAAAGTACCTTCATTTGGTTCCATTGATGTCACAGTACCCTGATGAGAGGAGCCATCTCGAAGCTGAAACAACATTTTATATCTTAATAGTAGGAATAGAGGCCATAATCCAAAATTTCACTAACCATTTTTTAGAGGCTGACCTGGTAAAAGAGAACAGTTTTTCCACTTCCACTAAGCCCAGTTAACACAATGGTGTTAGCTGACTTGCGCTTGAATAATCGAACTGCAAAGCAATAAATGTCCTCTGAGAAATCATATTTAAGCTTCTGGCAGGGAATTGTGCTGAGTAGAGAAGTGAATTCTAAATCTAAGGAATGATGAACGAAAACAAAGTATACAAAGCTCGTGTATCCCAAGAAAGAAATCAGAAGATAAATTATTTGATCATCCCATCAGTAATCCCTCCAATTCAACATAACTGAAACTACAACTTGATCAATTATTCCTCTTTGATAGAAATCCATATTTGCTCAATAGCAGATAATACTAAATTCCCTCAGTTTCTCTTTCCTAACAGTATGAACTCCAATATCTAATGCTTTTCAGATACCATTAAGCACTGTGAAAAATCTAAACGAAAATCTTGTGTAAATAAAAAAAATCCTTCCCTCAAATTACAATTGAACATTTTCTTCTCTCAATTTCCCTTTTGAACCAAGCATGAATGAGAAATTTATCATGGTATCTTACGTTCTACGTACCCTTGACTATAAAATAAAAAATAAAAGAATTGAGTAAATTTCAAATTTTCTCCCTTGGATTTGTACATTCATTTCTCATGGGTTTTGCTTTAGAGACAAAAAGTGAAAGGAAAAGTGAGTAATTACCTCGAAATTTCAGGTTGCGTCGTGTGGTCTTTGTGGAGAGAAAGAAATGGACGTTGTTTTGAAGACTTAACACGGACAACAGAGCAGTTTAGGGAATTGTTTTATTTGACATTGTTTACTTGGTTTAATGCTGTAGCTTCTAGGTATTTAGATGGGTTGCCAAATTTTATGTTATTCCTTGCCGATTTGTACTGATGATACACTTCCTATGTATTACCTTTGATTAATATAATATTTGATTACTTTTCAAAAAAAAAAAAAAAATTACCTCGAAATTTCCTTTCACTTTTTTTTCTTATTAAATCTTTTACTTTTTATCCTTCTCATTTAAGACGAGAAAACTATCTTTTTCACTTCAGGGATAAAGTTATTAACCAAGACAGGAGAATGAAATATTTAAAAAGATGACATAAATTCAGGAGCACTTTCATTTTTTATGGCTTAAATCCTAATAAGAAAATCTTCCCACCATAGTTCTCAATTGGGATATTCGGCCTCCTAGGGACACGTGTCATTGGCCAAGAACTCTTGGCGGTTGTGCTGCTTTAGCAGCTTTGAAGACATTGCAAATGACTTAACACGTGGCAGAGTATTGCAAAGGAGTGAGTAGCCTTACTTCCACGATCAATTGAGCCTAAGTCCTTTGTTACTCCAACTAGTTAGGTCTCAACTAAACTTGCTTACTGCAGATTGCATTGATTAATCATAGCACCATGCTAACAAAATTGCAAGTTTCAACTTAAGGGACCACTTTAATACTTAAGACTATAGAAAATAGGATCAAATTCATAGTGCCATCTAACAAAATNCATTATTTACTTGGTTTAATATTGTAGCTTCTAGGCATTTAGATGGGTTACCTAATTTTATGTTATTCCTTGTCGATTTGTACTGATGATACACTTCCTGTGTAGTACCTTTGATTAATATAATATTTGATTACTTTTCAAAAAAAAAAAAAAAATTACCTCGAAATTTCCTTTCACTTTTTTTTCTTATTAAATCTTTTACTTTTTATCCTTCTCATTTAAGACGAGAAAACTATCTTTTTCACTTCAGGGATAAAGTTATTAACCAAGACAGGAGAATGAAATATTTAAAAAGATGACATAAATTCAGGAGCACTTTCATTTTTTATGGCTTAAATCCTAATAAGAAAATCTTCCCACCATAGTTCTCAATTGGGATATTCGGCCTCCTAGGGACACGTGTCATTGGCCAAGAACTCTTGGCGGTTGTGCTGCTTTAGCAGCTTTGAAGACATTGCAAATGACTTAACACGTGGCAGAGTATTGCAAAGGAGTGAGTAGCCTTACTTCCACGATCAATTGAGCCTAAGTCCTTTGTTACTCCAACTAGTTAGGTCTCAACTAAACTTGCTTACTGCAGATTGCATTGATTAATCATAGCACCATGTTAACAAAATTGCAAGTTTCAACTTAAGGGACCACTTTAATACTTAAGACTATAGAAAATAGGATCAAATTCATAGTGCCATCTAACAAAATTACAAGTTTCAACTTAAAGGGCCACTTTAATACTTTATAGTGTAGAAAATAGGATCAAAATTAAGGTTACGTTATTGAATGAAGGTTTTCTGGAATTTTCTGAATCCAAGATCCTAAAAAAGTAAAAAATAAAACAGACATCTCTATGACACAGTTAATTTTAAAATGTTCATAACAACTAAGTAATTTCAAGCTTCAATACAACACCCAATTTGGCTAATAATACCAAAGAAATTTCGAAAAATTGTGCATCAACACAATTTGTATCAAATTAAAACACTCAAGTTTGAGGAATTACTAATAATGAAGAAAAATGTGGTGACCAAGACTATTCCAATTGCGGCATAAAGCTGAATTGGCGGAACTTTCTGAATAAATTCTTGGGCCTCGTTCAACCATTTCTGCATTTGGATTTTCAATTCTTCAATTTTCTCCTTATCCATTTTGGTCAGAAACCTTCAGGAACAAAAATTGGAATTTCAGAATTTGTAAAAAGTAAACCAAAAGGACAGAGGTGAAACGACGTCGATTTACCTGATCGGAGCAGGCCTTTCTCGGCAGAGAAATTTTTCTTGGATTTCACGAAATGAATCTGACAGGGTAAGGAAGCCCTGAAATTTATTAAACGAGAGTTAGAGATTCGGGCAGGATCCAAATTTGACGCAAATATAAATCATATAGGGAACACGATTAAACGTTTTGAATAAAATCGCGTGACAGTGAAACACGCTTAAACTTTATGAATAGAAACGTGTGAACGGTGCAATGTCTAGACTAGAGAATTTTGCTGAACTTAGAACGGACGTTGCTTTAAAAAGAGAAATAACGTACTAATTATGGTGTATTAAGCGCTGATTAAGACATGGATAATAATATAGTATTCAAAGGGAGTATTTTGAAAGAGGGTTAAAGTCGAAACGGTTAAATTTGAAGATTGAATGAATTTCAAGTTGATTATCAGAATATGATAGAAATTAATAGGAACTTGAAAGGAAAATTGACTATCTTGAAGGATTATTGGCAAGA
>CAIGRB010120675.1:55944-82007 GCA_903798255.1 Fraxinus quadrangulata
GGTTTGTGTGTAATCTGCAACAAAATGAAAGGTTTGGGATCGGCGCTACAATTTGTTCGAGTCAAAATTACTGTAGCAACGTTGACTGACGATTTTTTGGACGGAATTCAAGGTTTGGGACCGACGCTGCAATTACATATAAAAGTTTGAGATTTCGACCGCAAAAATTAAAGGTTTGGGTGTAATCGGCAAAAAATGAAAGGTTTGGGACGGCAGCTGCAATTTTCCCTATTTTATATATTACAAATTTGATGAATTACTCCTAAAGTTTCACATCAAACTAGTGATAGTCAACAATTACTAATCGATCCTCTGATCTATCCCTCTTATTCAACTAACTAATGTTATTCTCAGATCTCGTTCGTTTGAGAAATTAAATTAGAATTTTTAGCCTAAATTTAGGAACAACCTCAGTTAATCGCATCTTTCTTTGATAAGAATCAATACGATCTTTATAAGGCTTCTCCATCAAATGTTCGGTTCTAAGTAAATACTCAATATCCAAGTTGGCTAACAAAGTTGATCATGATATGATCCAATGCTTTCTGAGTCGTCTCAGACGCTAAATTCACTCTACCTAAAACCTCAAAATGAAGTGCTATAAATAGTTGATGTTTCGGACTCGAATTACATTGAATTGAAAAATAAGAATCTTTGAATAGTTGATGGTACATCATGTCTCCCATCTTTTGTCTGCTACTTCTTTGTCTTCTTTTGAATAATGTTGAATAATTCTTCCATCTTTTCCCGTCTTTCTCGACTTTCTGAAAGATATTTTATTAAAATAGCTTTAATAAAGTTGATTGATTGGTCCTTTGTATGTCGGCAAAGCTGGCAAGAATAATTTGTTAGTTGGCAGGCATATATTGAAGATAATTTCCTTTGATTTTTGAACCCAATATTTTCTTAAATCGTCAAGGAAACTGGGTTCATGTAGTAATTTTGAATTTCTTTGAGTTTCTTCTTCAATAAGATCATCAATATCATAATCAAAGCACATGTCTTCATTGCTTTGTTCATAATATTCTGATCCTGAATGAGAATATTTTGATCCTGATTTTGAACTTAATCTTTTTTATGACACTTCAGCAAGAGCTGCAATTTTTTCTGAAACAATTTGTAGTTCTTTTGGTGTCCTACATTAATTGAACATTGCCAATAATCTCGATTTTTCAGCAAGAAAATAAGCCTTTTGTCAATTTCTTTTTTAGATAATTTTGGAACACCAATATTTCTCTGTTCTTGAATCCATGAATTAACTACTTTAGGACAATAATTTGTATCATGAAATTTTGACCACCATTTATTTGTCTTTTGTTTGATCCATGATTCAACAGCTTAGGGACAGCAATTAGTTTCATGAAATTTTGACCACCATTTTATTTTGAAACGTCTAACAATTCTTTTGACGTTGTAATCCTTGTATTCTTGCGGATTTTGATTTTGAATCAAGTGGAAACCCCAACATAATATACACGAAACTTTGAGGTTGTAAGCAAATTAGAACTAAAGATTTTCTTGAGACTTTAAAAATGTTTTAGCCTCTATTTTGAAGTGTTCGAATCCTTGACAAGTGAGATTGGGTAAAATTTTCTTATCAAGTCCAAAAAACTCGAAACAATTTTGAAACCATTTAGGAAAATTTGATTGGCAATTTTGATGAAAAAGAATAAACCAGAAATGAGTTACTGGTCTAAAAAAATATTGAACCACGACTCTTTGTAGTCCAAGTAATTGAATTTTGATTCGAATAAATCTGTTTTTGAAATGATAAGGATAGGTTCGTAATACTCACGAGACTTTTTGATAATTGAAGGTAGAAAATGGAAATTTGGAGGGAAAAAATCTTGAAGATGTTCTTCTAGGGAAGAATATCTTTGTAACCATGATGTTTCCATTTCGAAAACAGGAAAAAAAAATTTGCTTTTGTAAAATAAACAAATGATTTTTTAGAGTTAATTTTCAGGAGTTTTCCAGAACCAATTTGAAGGGCTTTTCGGTAATTTGAGGGTTGTTTTCTGAAACTGTTAAGGTTGGTTTTTGGAAGATTTTTGAGGCTAATATGGTATTTTGAGAATTAGAGGATGCTTCTTTTGATCCTCTATGGGAATTTTGAATGTAATCATCTATACAATTGAGAGGAATTTGAATTTTTTATTTGTTCTTCTTATTCTTCTCTGAAGTACTCATCTTACTTGCTTTGTATGAACTCTCTAGTAAGAAATTTTGAAAAACAGTTTGAAGAACCCTGTATATATAGAATTTGAAAATCAAAGCAAGATAGAATTGTTTGCCACCTTGCGAAAATTTGTTTTGAAATAAGGGTTTTTACGTCTTTTTGCAATACATCTTTTGAAGATTTGCAATCAATTTTTAAAATAAAATTTTTATTAATCAAATCATCTTGAAATTTTGAAATGACAAGGACGACAGCAAGAATCTCTTTTTTGATAGTGGAGTAATTCTTTTGAGAACCCGTCCAAACACCTTAGTGATATCTGACAAGTTATTCTTGGCTTGAATTTAAAGGGATCTGTTTGAGGACACCATCATACCCTAAATCTGACGCATCTGTCTCCACAATAATAGAGGCAATATGGCTAAAATAGATAAGCATGAGATATTTTTGATAACTTTTTTGATAGATTGGACAGCAAGAGTACACTCGTGACTCTAAGGATCAGGTTGCTTTTGCAATCTTTTGAAGAGTGGAGCATATACGATTCTAATATCTTTGATAAAGTCTCTAACATAATTGATACAACTAAGAGATCTTTGAAGGCTATTTTTGTCTAAACTTTCAGCAGAAAATTTGTCGATGAAATCTAGACTTCTTTGAATTGGTGTGAGTGTTCGTAAGTGAATGGTACGACCAAGGAACCTTATATTTCTTTGATATAAAACAACTTTCGTAGCCGAAATAGCTAAACCATTTTTTTTGACTACATGAATGAATATATGCAAATGTTTGAAATGTTGTTCTAAACTTTCAAACAAAATTAAAACATCATCAACATAAACAATAATAAAATTTTGAAATGGATTGAATATATCATTCATAATTTTTTGAAATTTTGAAGGAGCATTTTTGAGACCAAATAGCATAACATTCCATTCGTATTGATCAAAATGAACATTAAAAGCAGTTTTGTATCTATCTTCTTCTTTAATTTGAATTTGCCAGAAGTCTGACTTCATATCAAATTTAGAAAAGATAATAGCTTTGAATAATTTGTTTAACAGATTTTTCTTTTGAGGTAATGGATATCTTATCCATTGAAGAGCATAATTAAAAGGTTTATAATTGATAACCAAACAAGAAACTCCTCGCTCAATTTCAACAGAATTATTGACATAAAAAGCTGAACAGCTCCAAGGAGATTTGCTTGGTCTTATAAGCTTTTTATCAAGAAAATATTGAATCTCTTTGGTACAATGATCAAGGAGATCTTTGTTCATTTGAATATGACGAGATTTTGTAAGAATATTTGATTCATGAAAATCAGAAGTGTAGGGAAGAGAAACCACATGTTTCTTTCTATCCCAAAATGCATTTGGTATAGTAGAACATATCTCTTTCTCAATCCGCTTTAGAAAATTAGAAAATTTTTGAATAATTTAAGATTTTTGAAGTCTTTCTTCAATTCTTTGAAATTTAATTTTTTCTTTAAGAAAACAAATATGATTCTTCTTAAAATTGATATTATTAACTAATTTTGAAATAGAAGCTTCTTTTAACATATTAACATCTTTGAATGAAGGAGGATTTGTAAATTTAAAGACAATTTCTTGTCCAAAAATTGTAATTGTTAATCATTTTGAAAGGATAAATTTGAACAATAAAATGAGTACCAAGAATAACTTCTTGATCCAAATCTTTTACTAGATAAAAAATATTTTTAAAACAGATATTTGAATTACAAACATGAGCTTTTGAAAGTTTATAGTGAATATTGAGCTTTTTACCACTAGTTCTGTAAAGTCGCTCAGTATTTTTTTCAAAATATTTTGTAGGGATAAGTCCTTTCCTAACGTAATTTTGATCAGCACCAGAATCAATTAAAACTCTAGTATGAAGTTTGAATTTTTTGTTGACTACAATAGTCATATTGCAATACAATTTTTGTAGTTGAATGCGATTAATAACATTTACCTTTTCTTCTTCAGTAGGAAATTTCTAAGAAGACTTTGAATCATCCACTTTTGGAACTGGAANAACACCTTAGTGATATCTGACAAGTTATTCTTGGCTTGAATTTAAAGGGATCTGTTTGAGGACACCATCATACCCTAAATCTGACGCATCTGTCTCCACAATAATAGAGGCAATATGGCTAAAATAGATAAGCATGAGATATTTTTGATAACTTTTTTGATAGATTGGACAGCAAGAGTACACTCGTGACTCTAAGGATCAGGTTGCTTTTGCAATCTTTTGAAGAGTGGAGCATATACGATTCTAATATCTTTGATAAAGTCTCTAACATAATTGATACAACTAAGAGATCTTTGAAGGCTATTTTTGTCTAAACTTTCAGCAGAAAATTTGTCGATGAAATCTAGACTTCTTTGAATTGGTGTGAGTGTTCGTAAGTGAATGGTACGACCAAGGAACCTTATATTTCTTTGATATAAAACAACTTTCGTAGCCGAAATAGCTAAACCATTTTTTTGACTACATGAATGAATATATGCAAATGTTTGAAATGTTGTTCTAAACTTTCAAACAAAATTAAAATATATCAAAGTTCTCTTTTTTTAAAAAAAATTTGGAGTAGAATTTTGAAAATTCTTTTTCTGAAAATTTCTTTTCCAGCCAGAATATTTTTTAGAAGATCTTTTCTTAGAATAAAGATTTTTTGATCTTGACGGAGGAACATTTTTTTTCAAATCTATATTGTTCGCAGAATGATCCGAGCTCTTTATGACCATCAGATCTTTCTGATTTTAATTTGGATTGGAGTTTGAGATCATTATAGAGAGCTAATCCTTCTTTATTAACGAAGCTAATTAGTTCTCCATAAGTAAGATTGTCATGAGGAATAGTATTATCATTATATTTTTTGATAGCATTCCTCACTCTTTCAGCAAAGAGTTTAGGGAGTCCAGAAAGAAACCGTTCTTTCCAATAAGATTGTTGACAATCACTTCGGAGTAGGACACGAGTAAGAAACATGTCCTTATACCACCGAAAATCTTGTAGAGTAGGACAATTTAGATTCATAAGAATTTGAGAATATCTTTCTTGAATATCATTAAGAATACCAATGAAATGTTTGATAATACAGTAAACCAAAGTTTGAAAACTATTATTTGTTCCATCAGGTTTTGTAGCCTTAGCCACTTGATTCCTTTCAGATTGAGTAAAATAATTAAACCACCAATTTTTGAGTTGATCGAAAAATCGAGAATAATATTATTTGTAGATTCAAAAGTACTAGCTCTAGTGGTAACATATGCATTAATAGCTATGCCCATTTTTTCTAGTAATTGAATAATTTGATATTCAGTAAGTCCATCAATATTCCATTCGATGATAGACTATCCATTACATTTGGATTGAGGTTTTTCTTTTTCTTCAAAAAGTAAATCAGGAGGTGTTGAATGAGGATAAAAAGTAGGAATTTTTGAAAATTGCGTATTTTTCCTATGAATCTTATTTATCTGAAGATCAGGTCCTTCAATAAATTGTGATTCAATTTCGTCAATGGTATCGACATTTTGAGAAGAGGATGAGGTTGATAATTTTGATAGTTGAGCCGCTAGTTCTTTAAGAACGCTTTTTTTTTTTTTTTTTTATTGAGTTTTTGGGAGTAACCTCATGAAAATGGCAAAAAGAAGAGGCTGGGATTTCAACATTTTTCTTCTTACTAAAATTCGATTTTTTATCGGAATCAGAGTTTGAAGTGAATTTGGATTTGATCTCAGTTTCAGAATTGTTTTCAATCCTATTAAGTTGAGTACATAAAGAATGAAGAGCAATATTTGAATAATTATTTTGAGAAATAATTTTTTTGATATCGATTGCATTAACAAAAGATTCATCAGGTCTTTTAATCTTTTTGAAAGGAGATGCAACTACATTAGTAGTCCCATGTGACAAAAACGATTTCTTCTAAAGGAGGATGAATAGATTGAATATTTTTTGCTGAAGAAGTTTTCCAGGTTTTCTTTGAAGAAAAACTATTTTGAATGCTTTTCTTTTTAGGAAATTTTTTGAAAACTTTGAAATAAGTCCATTCATAAAAACTTATATCTTCCGGAGAATTATCAAATTCTTTCCAGAAAGACTCTATTTGTTCTTTTGAAAAAGATTTTTTAAAAAGATTTGATTTCAGGAGTTTGATTGGTTTTGAACCCATTTCTTCTATCAAAAGTAGAAAAAAATTACGTTACATTGACGATCAAGCTTCTCAAATTGAGGAGGAATCACGTCTGATAAAGTAGGAGAAGTAGGAGGTTCTACTACTACTTCTTCTTTTTCAGATTCTTCGTTTTGATAAAAAGGGTTTGGAATTTTTGGATTAAAATTTACACCTTTTATAGAAGAATTTGAAAATCTAGCAGATTGAAAAGAATTAGCTCTAGATTTATCATCAGATCTAGACGAATTTGATCTTTGAAAGGTACTTGAAGATGACGATGGTTTGTCGAAGATGACTCTAACACTATCATCAGGAAAGTGGATAATTGGCTCTGGATTTCTTCTAATAGGAGTTGGAGTGGGACTGTGTGCATTATCAAAATCCCACTATAAACCCCTTTCTTGAAGATTCCAGGGAATTCTCTTAGGAATCATGACATTTGAATGAAGAGGATTAACTTCAACCAACATACTTTCATTTCTTGGAGAAGATTCGAGAGTACGAATATTGAGTTAAGTATTTAAAAGTTTGTAATACACCCTATAGTTAGAGCAAAAGCTTTTGAACGATCATCAATATCAAAGTTCTTTGTTTGAATACGAATATTTAGAACATTAAGAATAGCTCCATATTGAAGACTAATAGAAAAATTTGGATAACAATTTGAAAATACTTGACCACTCTCGAGATTAGACTCAAGCATGGCCAGGTAAAGAATGTTCAAATCTTAATAACATTTTATCTCTTAAAGTTATAAGAACAGGAATGTCTAGACCAAGTAGCCTTGGCAAAACGGCTTGGAAGCCCGAACCGCCTGCGGCTTGGCTCAAAAAAAACTCGAGCGGAGCGGCTCGCTGCCGGTGAGCACCAAGCCGAGGCTCGGACCGAGCCTCATTTTTGGGAACCGGCTCGAGCCCGAGCCAGCCCGGGCAATGGGCCATTCCAGCTCGGCTCGAGCTCCATTCATTAAAAAAAAAATAATAATTAAAGTCAGCTGCCTGCAAAATTGCAGGCAGCAACAGTTTGCTGCCTATTGGCAGCTTCATAGCTACCTGCGTGTAGCAGGCAGCTATGAAGCTACAGGCAGCTATGAGCTGCCTTGTCATAGCTGCTTACTACTATAACGTTCTTTTTTAAAGTCGCGGTCAATTTGAAATTGAAAATTTGAAAAAATAGATACATTTTTTGCTATAAATACGTGAAATTTGTTTTAAAACTTCATAACAATTTACTTCAATTAATCTCCAATTTTTTTACTCCGATTTTGTTGAGTTTAAATTCTAATTTCAATCTCCAATTTCTTTACTCTATCAGTTTCTTTTACTCAAATATTTGATATTCTTTGCTATAATATCTATAGATGGATTTCAATAGCGATGAAATTAATTAGTTTAATGGGAGTTCGAGTACTCTATACGGTAACGATGCATCTCAAAATTTTTCAATTAATTTGGAGGATATAGAAGAAGATGAAGTACTTGAAATTAAAAGATCGAAAAAAGAACCATTGGATCGTTGGCAACATATGTCACGTAAAAAATTTGGGGTACAAAATGAAGTCGATATTTGGAAGGCATGTTGCAATTACTGTGGCAAAGAACTTAGTTGGAAGCCCGGTTCAAGCACAACGCATTTAAATAGACACCTATTACGAAGTTGCAAAGCCAAACCAGTCAGTCATGACTCAAAACAGACCGAACTAGTGTTTGACAGTTCTAATTCTACTCTTTCCACTTTTGTATATTCACAGGAACGATTTCATGAAGGAATGACAGTATACGTGGCTGCAGCAGAGATGCCGCTTATGATGATAGAGTCTGTACATTTTACTCGACTTGTGCAGAATTATCTTCAATCCATGTATTCTTCTTATTGTAGAAATACTCTTCTTTCTGACTGTATAAAATTATATAACAAAAGAAAACAAACTACTATTGAAAGTCTTAAAACTTTTAATAGTGTTATATCGTTTACATCTGATTTGTGGACCGGTATTAATAAAAAATGTTATATTGCTACTACAGCTCATTACATTGATAACCTATGAATTATGCATAAAAAAATTATTGCATTTAAATGTATAGAATATTCTCATTATACCTAGTTTTAAAAGATATTATACAAGAATATGGTATACAAGACATGGTTCGAAGTTTTACTTTTGATAATACTAGTGTGAACAAAGTTGTTATCGAAAAATTTATTAATGATTTTAACCCTGCATTTGGAAGTTTATTTTTTCATTAACGTTGTGTATGCCACATTATCAATTTGATTATAAAAGATGGATTATAACATATAAAATTACATTTAGATAAAATTAGACAATCGATAAATTTTATTACTGTATCACCAGCTAGAAAACAAGTATTTAACAGTTTGTGTTCAGAGTATGACTTATAAGAGAAATCGCTTGTCACTGATGTAACACATAGATGAAACTCTACATATCTTATGTTAAAATCGTGTGAAAAATATAATAAAGTTATTTCAATATATTAAAATGGTAGGTATACTTATGGACCAAAACATAATTTGGAAGATTGTGAATGGAATCTTGCATTTCGCGTGAAAAAAATTTTTAAAATATTTTTTCAATGCTACTAAATTATATAGTGGTGTTTATTACCATACATTTTCACTTGTTTTACAACAATTTTTCTACATTTCACAAGCATTTTATAAATATATGAATTTGTCAATTTATGTTGATATAATTTATTTTATGGAGTTAAAATTTAGTAAATATTGGGAAGAGTTACCCTCTTTATTTCTATTAACTTCGGTAATGGCCCCTCGACTGAATATAACTGGCACAAAAACTATTATAAAGGGGATTTTAAATTTTATGAATGTAGAATTATCACATGTGCATATAGAATCTATGTTATGTGAAATGTATAATTATTACGCTGAAAAAGGATGTTAATGTAGTTCTACTTCTCAAAGTTCTTTTTCAAAAAATACAGATAATTTATGAAATTTTTTAGACACCAACACTAGTGTTCCCTCATTGAGTTGTAGTTCATCAATATCTAGAGCAACTGATGTCAATGGTATAAATCTTGAAATTCCATCTGAGTTAGTAAGGTATTTGTGCATGGACGTTCGTAGTGTTACAAGAAAAAAAATTAGAGGAATTTAGCATTTTATCATGGTGGAGGTGTAATGAAAGGCAATATCCAATTGTATCGAAAATTGCTCGCGATCTACTAATACCTTAGGTATCTACGGTAGCATCTGAGACAACGTCTTCAAGAAGAAGTTGACAGTATATTGGTGGAAAAGTTGCAGCAAATCCAAAGATTAATGTAAATCAGTAATTATAAGTTTTTACAATGATTAAATTAAAAAATGCGTAATTTTTAAATTGTTTTTTTAAAAGTTGTACACGAAATATTTTATTCGTGTACAATTTTAACTCTACATACGATAATTGTAGTTGGTCCCAAGCCCGGAAAAAGGAAGAGGGTTTTAATTTTGCTTGTAAAATTATAACACGTATAAAAAAAAGGCCTGAGCTTTCGGCTCGGCTCCAAAAAAAATGTTCGGCCCATTTTTGCCCGAGCCGAGCTCGAGCCTACGTTTCCGACTCGCGAGCTGGTCGGCCACACCTAAAACCAAGTCTAAATAAGAGTTTGACAACAATTTGAATAAGATCAATATGAATATATTGAAATTTCTTCCTATGAGCAAGAATATAAATATTTTGAAAGTAAATTAATAAAAACAATTTGATTTTTAACAGGGATAGTTTGTTCTAAAATTTTGATAATATAAATTTGAGTAAAATCAAACTTTCCAATCTCATAGATAGAACTCTTATCTACATTTGGGATAGTCCAATTTTGAAGAGTTTGTCCAATATTTGCAATTTGAAGCTCTTTTGAATTAATTTCACTTGAAATATTTGATTCAGATGATGAAGATGCAGATGCAGATGCATTATGATCATCAATTTTTTCATTATTTTCTTGAAAATAATTTAACGATTTATTATCACCACTATTATCACCACTACCTTTACTAAATCAATTTGACACAAAGACATAATTGAATAGTAATAAGAAAACAGTAATCTTATTATTGAACACAAAAAATGCTTTAGGCAGAGTGATGCTATGCAAAGCCAACAACGGGACCACTTTAACGCCTACCTCGACAACACGATTGACCAATGCTATTCGGTTGACATCCATGCCTAACATCAATCTAACCTTGACACTTATGAAAATAATAGGTTGACATAGTTTCCTCACAATACACAAATATATATCCCGACTATTTTAGTCAGTCACAAGATATTTATAATTAATTCATACATTTCCATTGTCAAAGATATATTCAAACAAGATTAATTAGCACATAATGTCTTCACCTTACATTGTTATTGTGGAAAACGTCAATACCTTTCATTTTTTGTCGTTTTCACATTTCATTGAGTAAAATGTCATTTTCATACATTTATTCAATTAAAAATTGTGAAATGACAAATATACCTTTCTCTTTAAATAAAACAAAAAGAAAAAGAAAAAAAAAACTAAATGCAATCATAGTCTCAAATTTTTTTTTAAAAACGCATTGAGTCCCGAATAAATTATTAAAATGATAATTAATACATAATGTCCATACTTTTCACTATTATTGCAAAAAAAAAACCTTTTTTTTTTGCATTTTCACCCTTAATTACATATTTAATTGCGTAAACCATCATTTCTATTCAATTTCATCCAATTTCTCAATAAAAACTGGGAAATGACGAATATACTCTCATATTTAAATAAAAAACTAATTAATTGCAACCATAGTCCATTTTTAAAAAAAAGTGCAAACGAGTCCCTAATAAATTATTTAAAAATTAATTTATTTAAAAAGTGTAAATGAGTCCCAATTAAATTTATTTAAAAATAAAAAAAATAAAAAGCGTAAACAAGTCCCAAATAAATTATTAAAGAATTAGAAATTTAAAAAAAAAAAATTATTTAAATATGATGGTATATTCCTTATTTCACAGTGCTTTACTGAAAAATTAGATGAAAATGGATAGAAAAGATGGTTGCACAATCAAAGATGTAATTAATGGTGAAAATGCTAAAAAAATGAAAGGTAAAGACGCTTTTCGCAATAACGGTGAAAGATATGGACAATATGTACTAATTACCATTTTAATAATTTATTTGGAACTCATTTGCACTTTAAAAAAAAATTGGAAGTAAGGTTGCAATTAGTTTGTTTCTTTTTCTTTTATTTAACGAGAAGGACATATTCGTCATTTCACAATTTTTAATTGAGCAAATAGATGAAAATAACCTTTTGCGGAATGAAAGGTGAAAATAAAAATAAAATTGCAAAAAATGAAAGATATAAATATTTTTCACAATAATAATGAAATGTGAAGACGTATTCTTTAAACAATTAATGTTAAAAAGGTCAGAATTACTAACATTTTATCTCGAAAAAAGAAAATTTTAGTAAAAATATGGGTTTTTTATAATTTACGTCGTTGTCATATCATTATTGAAAAATTAATAATGCGGACCAATACATGTGTAAAAGAGAATGAACAAGAATACGAGGTGCACAAGATTATGAAATTAAAACTCTCAAATCAATATTGAGTCAAAATTGGTGGCTTTTTGTGAAAACGTCTATTTCGCCCTCTATTGATTGTGGAGCATGTAAATCTTTTCGGTCATTTCACTTTTCACGCAGGAGGGTAAAATTGACATTTTGTACGAATGAATGTGCTCTACTTTCTTAATCAAACGTCCAACTTGTAGGATTGGAATTTTATATTTGAAATGCAAGCCAACAAATCTATCAAAATTTAATAGATTTCTTCACTACACCAAATAGACCCTTAATAAAAGATTAATAATCACACATTATAAAATAATAAAATTAGCTCGAGTCACACATTATATTACATTTAGTATATCATACTCTATCGTAGAACATGGGGTCGAATCTGACGTTTACCGTGTGCAAAATAATTAGGACATTAGGCTTTTATTTATGGTGCAGTATAAGTACACGAAGAACCGATGGAATCTAACATGTACCGCATGCACAATAACTAGTATGATACATTTTTTTTTTTTCTGATGTAATAGAATATATGAAAAACACAAGAATTGATCGATTAAACTCGTTAATTCGGGTCGAATGCCTTCAATTAGATCGAAAGAGCTAAAGAAACTGTATTTTGGAACCTCTTGGCCGGCACTTACATTTCTTGTCCGCCTTGAGGTGGTCAAGTCCACAACCAAGCTAAAACCAAATTACATAAATATTTAATTTTATGATAAATAATAAATGATAGTGACAGAAATTAGATTAAACAATGACTAATACATCAGGTGAAGCATATCATATTACATTCCACGCCACATTGAGACGGTTAATTGCTCGAGAATAATGATATTAAATTCAACTATACATTTTATTTTTAAATAGATCGAATTCTACTCGTGAAGGTGTTTAACACTCTACTACATGTTGAATCTTGGAGTTATTTTACGAATAATTAAGTTGGTTTTAGAAAGTTGAGCAATATATAATTGGTTAAATTTTTATTCTTGGTTTAATTAAGGTGTCAAAATCATACCATTGCTTAATAAAATTTATACGTAAATTCAAAATTTCTTCATTTTTTTAATTACACATTTTTTTAAAAAAATACTATTAAAAAAATATTTTTAAAATTTTAAGGATGCCAAACAAGGCTAAAAACCATGAGATATACAAGACGAGCTCGATCACTTTTCCACGTGTCAATTGCCAAAGCTTAACTTGGCCTGAGGTTTGCCAATAGTGGATCTACTGACCCTTTGATGATGGTCACAAATGTGACTTAATATTTTTATTAAGACCCCATTTCACAATTATATGTAAATACGTGGTTTAAAATAAATATAAGAATTAAAAGAGTTTTGAAAAACTGTTGTACTGAGTTGATATAATAATGTGCATACACATGATGTGATGAGACATAATTGTGTTAGAATTTTTCAACCAAATAAAAAAAACTTTCGCAATATCTTTTTGACATCTCATCTATATGTAAAATCATTATACCATGTTTGATGAACATTATTGAGTGAAGAATGCATTTTAAATAGTGATTTGATGAGAAATATGTGATTAAAAAATAAGAATTTTTTTTGAAATTAAGTGTAATATTATTTTATTAAAAATGAGTTTTGAAAAAATGAATTTTTTTAAGAATGTGGATCACACAAAGACTTTGTCTACCAGTGGTATTATTCAAAAACTATATATGTGAAAAAGTTGTTAATAAGTAAATTTTTAAGCTTAACCAAATGAATTTTGTTAGAAGAACACAACTCTTGAGATATGGGGTGAGATAATGGCCAAATGTGACCCCCATATTGTGATAGTTTTCATCTCTATAATAAATAAAATTAAACAATTGTATAGTTGGCACTTCGTACCAAACATATACTTATTGCATATTTGATTAGAGTCATGCTATGATAACATAATTTTTGACATAAGAGGTGACATAATGGCCAAATGTCACCCCCTATTTGTGCTATGATTAATATTCATTTATTTGGATACATGGGTTGGTCCAAAAACAGGAACTTGACTTGCACACTTTGTTTGGTAACAATTGTAATTTTCTACTGCTCATTTTGGAATAAAAGATTTCCACTAGATGACAATTTTGGGAATCATTTTGGAATAATATCGAAAACATATTTTCATTTTTTTTTCTTAAATCGATTATCAATTTAGCTCATATTTGACAATCATTGATTCAAAAAATAATGTTATTTGTGCATAATCATTTACATACAGATTAAGTATCAAAAAGACATTGCGAAAATTTTATAGTTTACTTGTACACAATAGATACTTTTTATGGTTAAAATTGAACAAGGAAAAAATAATGTACCTAAGCATACTCTAAAACTTTAAATTAATTTAATTTACTTTTAAGTCTAATCGAGAGGACAATTAACAATCAACGTAAAACTTCATCAAAAGTAATTTTAATAACAATTTTTTTGACAACTCGATCGGTCATAACTAGTCTCAAAGCCACGACAATTGCGTATAGTTAACAGTCAATATAAAACTTCGTCGAATTTTATAAAATTTTATCTTGATACTCTATTTTGAACAACTCCGTCTATGTTTGTCATAACCTGGCTGAACACCATTTTTTAATGAAACTAGTCAGAAGCACATATAATGCATGTGCTATTATGTAGTTGAGTACGTAATAGCGTAGGTATTAAAAAAAAATATTTATGTCAAACACAAGTTACATAAAATTTTCTTATAAGTTGCTAAATATTTCGAGGCAACATTAAATGTATAGATGAAAAAAATCACACCTACAGTTATCGAAGAAATCGAGACTCACCTTCCACCACAACCTTCGGTTATTGAAAAATGTCTTCTCACCAATCCCTGATAGAATAGTCATTGTTATTTACTTCATAAATCCCTAATTAATTTTTAAATAAAAGAACAGAGAAAAAACTTAAAATAAATAACTAATAAAACCAAAGAAATTGAAAAAAACTAATCAAACTTAGAAAAAAAAGGCTTAGCCGAGGCGAGAGCCATAAAGCCATTTTTATATTTTAACCTAATCGACAATATATTTATTCTTATCACATTTTAAGCTTTTTTAAAAAATTTGAAATCGATCTCAATGGATATTCATATCGTGAAGTATTGAATCAAACGAAAAATTGTAAGAAAATAAAACTCGAAAAAAGGATATTGGAATGAGGTTGAGATTGAAAAGAAATATAAACAATAACGACTTTACGTTTCACAATTAATGTAAAATTATTTTGATATTTAAAATTTATCAATAATATATTTATCATGACCATACTTCAATATTTTCAACAAATTTTAAATAGCTTAAAATGAATATTCGCAACTTAAAATAGTGAATCAAACGTAAAAAAAGAAAAAAAAAATTTAGCCGAGCCGAGCCGAGCCGAGCCGAGCCATGAAGTTATTTGGCTCGGCTTACTGTTCATAGTAGGCAAATTGGCTCTTTTATTAATGTATGTATATATATGTATATATAGGAATATGATAGGATAGGATAGGATATGATAGGAAGGAAGGAAGGAAGGATGGATGTAGGATTAATCCAAACACGCATTTTTTTAAGCCTCACCAAACATGCTCTAGCTGGAATTTCTTACTATAAATATATTAAAAATAAAATAAGTGGCAGAATCCCAAACCATTCAATTTGTGTTCAGTGTTACTCTCTGTATACATTCAAGAAATTCTTGTATCCTAATTTGGGCCTTCTTTTAACAGTAAAGATCTCCACTTTCCTTGCAATTTCTCAATTATATTTTTATTGAATGAGCAGATCTGAATTGATTTGATTCTTGATTGTTATATGGGTGCAGGGATTTCGAATTACTTTTGAGAGTTAAAATGGCAAGGAAGAAGATCAGAGAGTACGATTCCAAGAGACTGCTGAAAGAACATTTCAAGAGGCTTTCTGGTTCTGAATTGGCTATCAAATCTGCCCAAGTAAGTCCTTTTTATTTTTTATTTTCATATTTTCGTCTATTTATTTAGTTATTTATTTTTTTGTGATTTGTAGTCATTCCGTTCATTATAATTGACTATCATTTCCTATCAATAAAAGAAATACACGTAAGATTGGTTAAAATCTTTGGCTTATCTGGGTAGAAAAGTTGTTCATACTGAGATGGGGAGAAGACATCTCAACAATCTGAGATCTTGCACATCTCTAACTAGCATATATAACTAACTAGATCTTATGCCACATTCGTGGTGAGTTGATTCGACAGTATCAACCAAGAATCTTGGTCGTTATATTGTCGAGTCTTATTCAATACTTTATCAAACGTACTCCAATTTTGAATGATTTTAGCACCGGTTTTTAAAACAGATCAACCCATATTTGAGTGTTTATTATGCACCAATTTTGAATTTTTTTGAGAATAAAATCAAATATACGCTCTTTAGTGAACTTTAGTGAACTCTTTAGTGAACTTTTCAATTTATAATTTCTCGTATGAAAGTGATATTTTACTTATTATTATTATTATTATTTTACTATGAGTAAATTTTAGAATTATAAATAGGTTTTGTACTTTTAAATAATTTTTTACTTTTAGGTAACTTTTTGTATTTTATAAGTGAATTTTTGTCTTATTAGTAGTATTTTTACTTTATAAACAAATCTTTACACAAAAATAATTTTATCTTATAGGTAATTTTTCACTTATAAGTAAATTTTTTTAATTATAAAGTAATTTTTTTGCTTATAAATAATGTTCTAGTCAATGTTTTTATTTAAAAGTTAGTTTTAAACAAAATATATTGATTGGAAATAATTATTTTATAAAGGTAAAACCAGAAAAGAATATGAGAAAATGCCAAAACCATCGATTTGGTGGGTCGAGAGAAACGGTCAAAGATGTTTTAAAAACCACCCCAAAATTGGTGTCCAAAACAACTAGCAAGCATCTGTTTTCCAACTTCTTATAAATGGTGCCACTCAAAATCGATCAAAATTGGTGAAAAAAACTCTCAAGCAGGCCTAATGTTCCCAAAGAGAAGGGAAAAGTAGTTCCTTGACATAGTCTGATTTTCTGCAAAATATAGTTGGCTATGCTGCAAAAAGAAGTTAAAATTTTATCTGCGAGATATATGGTATAGTTTTGCATATCAAACGTGCTCCATTTGTTTATGGAAATAGCATAGACTTTCATACTGCTCTGTAGGACCTTTAGGTGATGTATCTTCTCACAACCATTTAGAAAAAGCAGAGATGACGATATATAGGTAGAAAGTAATATGTGGCAAACTAGTGAAGAAAAGAAAAAAAAAAGGGGAAAAAAGAAGAAGAGTCAGTTTAACCTGACAAAGAAATATGCCCAGTTAGATATTGTGTTCTGATCATAGAATTCAATTCAATAAGTAAAACGCATTAGCCGGCCATTCTCAAGCTGGGCAGTAAGTGTCAGAGAGGGGATAATCGTCTTTTATAAGTTGATTTATGAAAACTAAAAAAAATAAAAATGCATTATCCGAATCAGTTCTGCATATGAAGCAAGCAAGATTTGGAGATTTAGGTCTTAATTCGTATGAAGTCATGTAACATTCTTTCTCATTGTGGTTTAGGTTACCGAGTCAACTGATTTCAATGAGCTGGTCGACAAAGAACCTTGGCTCTCATCAACAAAACTGGTTGTCAAACCTGATATGTTATTTGGAAAGCGTGGAAAAAGCGGTCTAGTTGCCTTAAACCTGGATCTGGCTGAAGTTGCGGCTTTTGTGAAGGAGCGGCTCGGCAAAGAGGTATTTGAGATATTATATATTTAGTAAATCAATTGGTAATCATATGCATAAATCTACGTCAAATTTAGACTATAATTCCTTGTGTGTGCTGTTATTTTATTGATCTTTTTACACGCATTTCCCTGTTAACAGGTAGAGATGGGAGGATGCAAAGGACCGATTACGACCTTCATTGTTGAACCATTTGTTCCACACAATGAAGAGTTCTACCTCAATATAGTCTCCGAGAGGCTGGGTTGTAGCATCAGCTTTTCGGAATGTGGAGGAATTGAAATCGAAGAGAACTGGGACAAGGTACTCAAGAAACTTCTATATTGTGAAGTTAGCAAAATATTAGACCTTTTTGTGGAGATAAATCATACTTGGACTGATCTCTCAACCATGAACTGACATTCTCAGTGATGTTAAGAGGTATATTAGAATTTGAATGTATATCAGGCCACACAAATATTCCTACTTTATAACAGATTTATTAAGGCCTAAGGGGCCGTTTTCGTGTTAGACAGGGAGGGCCTAGAGTAATAGTCCTTGTACATTTTTCTCCAACATAGTGAAAACCCGTAGCGGCAAGTGGAGGTAGCTTTGAGGGTGAACCACTGCATATTTGTGTTTTTGCTGTGTGTGCTTTTAATTCTGTTTTGTTTATTATTGCTCTCGGAGTTTTGAATTAGGGCTTAGTTTCTAACATCTTGGCTGAATGCCTAACACAAAAGGCATCACATTCTTTGTTTTTTGTTTTTATATCTTAATTTTCAAAAGCTTTCTTATATTATGATATCTTTTTCTTCTGATCCAGGTTAAGACAATCTTTGTGCCAACTGGCGTATCTTTTACACCAGAGCTATGTGCTCCACTCGTGGCAACCCTTCCCTTAGAGGTATTATATCTATGAACACTGCGTAGTGAAACTTTTTCAAACATTAAAGTTATAAGAACAGACCATCTATGGCATTGTTTCATTTGATCCCGTAGCATAAGTTCAATATTGCTTACTCGAATTTCTTTCACATGATACAGATTAAAGGTGTAATTGAGGAGTTCATCAAAGTGATCTATGCTTTATTTTTAGGTAAGATCGAGCAAAAAATTTCGCACGTGGAGATACCTAACCTATAAGTAGTTTCTTAGTATGGTAATGAACTTAATTTTTTTTTCATGTCTCAGATTTGGATTTCACTTTTCTTGAGATGAATCCTTTCACCTTAGTTGATGGAAAACCATATCCTTTGGATATGAGAGGCGAACTCGATGATACTGCCGCATTTAAGAACTTCAAAAAGTAATCATTTCCTCGCTATTGTTGATTGCAAATCGGCTACCATTTTCTGCATGATTAGTTTCTAAACAGTGTAATCAGTGCCGACATATTAGTCTTTTACTTGATTATTTACATGGCTTCATTTTTCAGATGGGGAAATATTGAATTTCCTATGCCGTTTGGAAGAGTTATGAGTGCTACAGAAAGGTTTATTCATGGACTAGACGAAAAGGTATAAATTAAGCTCATGTTTGATCCACATTAAAATTTTCATTCTCATTCTTCTATTCATTTTCAACCACACATTTTTTAATAAAATAATATTTTTCATCTCATCAATCACTTTTCCTTCTTTTTCAACCACACATTTTTCATCAATCTACTATTCCAAAATACATTTTTCCAAAATAATGTGGCTCAAACACACCATAAACACAATTTTCCAATCACTGTTAAATTTATCAATATCATTTTAATCTCAAAGATGTAATGATGATGTTCTTCTGTAAACTATGTAGAAAACTGAATGATCCCCATAAAAGTTCTTTTCCAACTTTATTAGATTAAGCTTCCTTGCGTCCTTGCTTGCAGACTAGTGCATCTTTGAAATTCACGGTCTTGAACCCAAAAGGCCGAATTTGGACTATGGTGGCCGGAGGAGGCGCAAGTGTCATCTATGCAGATACCGTGTGTTGTCTTTCCCATTTTCTTGTGCTCGGAAATTTAAATTCTTTTGTTTCTTTCCATTTTTTTATTAGTATCACATGTGCTATTTCACTTTATCAGGTTGGAGATCTTGGTTTTGCCTCCGAGTTGGGGAACTATGCAGAATACAGTGGTGCTCCCAATGAAGAGGAGGTCTTGCAGTATGCCAGAGTTGTTATCGATGTGAGTATCATCTTGATGCATATTGAAGTTATAAATTATGAGAATGTTAGGTTAAGCTTAAAAGGTTCACTAGTAAGGAAATACGTTTGTTCCAAAATATTTAAATTCTTGTTGGTGAAAATTGAAAATAAGTTATTTTGACATTAGGGTAATAATTACTTTCAAAACTAGTAATATTTTTACTCGTTATAAAGAAAAAAGTAACTTAAAAATGTTTCGAAACAAAAAATTACTTAAAAGTGACTTCTAACTATTTGTGCTTAGCAAACATGTCACGCCTTTTCCCATCTTATTTGTGATGGTCAATCAAGATTTAATCAATCTTATTTAAACAAATCAATCAAGATTGTCTTCCATTGTACATGTACAAATTCTCTTCCGTTTAAATATCAATACGGGTTCTATTTATATTTAATAATAATTATATGCCTACGTCTTGACAAAAAAACTCATGAATATTCTACACAGTGTGCAACTGCAGATCCTGATAGTCGTAAACGAGCACTTGTAATTGGTGGTGGAATTGCCAACTTTACTGATGTTGCTGCTACATTTAATGGCATAATTCGAGCTTTAAAGGAGAAGGTATGTTAACTGAGGATTTGTTCACGTAGAAATGGACGAGCAGGACTATTCCTTTGTATTCCTGCTATAGTAAATGACAAAGGAGAGGCGGATGTAATACTGTCAAGTGTCAAATATTAACCGGAATTGTGCTCTATAGTATAGGCCTTATCAAGTAATGAAGAACATATATTTCGTATAAATTCTCGTAGAATCTAGAATGAAGTTTTCATTCAATATGTGGCAGATCATGAATTAGAAACGATATCCAATTTTCAGAAAAATGGGGAAAAAAAAATAATCCCAGTTGTGGTGAACCTTTGATTTTTGCAATGAATTAGGCTTGAGATCGGAACTTATTCTATGATTTCTACATGAGGTTCCTGTAAGAAAGTCTCCAAGAGGAAAGCTTTGGAATAAATAAGTCAACAGAAACTATTTCCCTCTTATAACAGGAATCGAAGCTGAAGGCTGCAAGGATGCATTTATACGTCCGAAGAGGAGGTCCTAATTACCAAAAGGGACTTGCGAAAATGAGATCCCTTGCAGAAGAAATTGGGATTCCTATTGAGGTACGATTATAAATACATAGCGTAACTTAAAAGCCTCTCAAATGTTAGTGTTGAGCAAAAACTTTATGTTCACTCTCAAAAAATGCGGACCGTCGTAAATGATTTTATCTCTGTTGCAGGTGTATGGACCTGAAGCAACCATGACTGGCATATGCAAACAGGCAATTGAGTGCATTACTGCCGCTGCATAAAGCTACCGTCTCCGGTTACAAACTCTTTTATGACTTGTTTTCCAATACGTTTCGTCATTCTTGTACCTGAATATGAAGGGAATTCAAATGTGTTTGACCTTTGACATATATAAGCTCTATGTTATCCAAGCTTGTTATTCTCAGTTTTCTAATGAAATGCTTTCTTCATTTCTTCTTTACTTGTGGTCAATCCAGTAAGAGAAAATGTTTGATATATAATAATTAATAGAATTATAGAGCATTATAAACAAAATTTGAATTTCCTTTAGCTGATGAAAGAATTCCAGAAGCACAATTATGTTCACTAAATAATTAGCAATGCAGCACACCGCGGTGTCTCCTCCACTTGCATGATCTGCTCATTAGAAAATGCTTCATTTATTTCTACGTCATCAGCTTCTGTTTGCTCGAGCCTTTTTTCTATCCCCTTATTATCACGGATCTCGATGTTAAACTCTTGTAGCAATAACACACCTATCGAATCATCTTAGTTTGCCACCTTTTTTCTCAAACAGATGCTTCAATGCTAAGTTATCAGTGTAGATTATTCCCTTTGACCCAAAAAGATTCGAACATAATTTGTCAAAATGTAAAGACTACAGCTAGCATCTCCTTCTCAGTAGTCTGTACATCAATCAATGTTTTGCTACCATAATATATAACATGAAGGGTTTTTCTCCCGTTGTCCAAGCAGTGCACACACTGGGTAGGCACTATGGCATCACACACTAGTTCAAACGGAAAAATTCAAATAAGCTCAACTATAATTGGTGCAGTTATCAATTTCTCTTTTAGAGTGTTAAAAGTAGTGAGATACTCATCAAGAAAGCAAAACGGTGCGTCCTTCTCCAACAGGCCACACAGAGGCTTTGTAATTTTAGTGAAGTCCTCCCATAAAAAACATGCTTGTCCGAAAAAGCTTCTTATTCCCATAATTGAATTTGGGTGGCTACAATTTCTAAATCACTTGTATTTTTGTTTTGTCAACTTCTATCCCCTGAGTTAAAATTCGATGGCTAAAGACTACCATTTCCTTCACCATGAAGTGACCTTTTTCTCAATTGAACATGAGATTAGCCTCCTCTCATCGTTGCAACACCTCGGGTAGGTGTTTCAAGCAATTAACGAAAGAATCTACAAAGACTAAAAAGTCATTTATAAATACTTTTATATACGCTCTACAATGACAGAGAATAAGGCCATTATGCAATATTGAAAAGTGGTAAGTGCATTGCATAAGCCTAAAGGCATTATCCAAAATGAAAAAGTCATGTACAGACATGTGACTGCAGTTTTTTCCTATTCCTCTAGTGCAATAGGTATCTGACCCAAGTACCATTCAAGAAGAAATAATGGGAGTGACTTGCTAGCCGTTCAAACATCTGATCAATAAAGGATAATGGAAAGTAAGTTTTCCTTGTAGCATTATTAAGCTTTCAATAATCAATGCAAACTCCATCGGAATAAACTTGTTATTCCCATTCTTCTCAATTGTAACTTTTCTCTTTTTTGCACCACATGAACTGAACTCACCTACGAGCTTTCTAAGATATGATCGATTATAAGCACATCTAGCAATTTTAGAACTTTAGCTCTGACTAGTAACTTCAACTTCGAATTCAATTGCGTTGTCGCTTTACTAATGGCTTATAATTATCCCCCAGAGGATTTGTGCATGCCAAGAGACAGACTAATTCCTCGAATGTCCGCTATGGTCCATCCAATGGTTGTCTTGTGTTTTCTAAATACCTTGAGTAATTTCTCTTCCTCCAACTCTTTTGATAAGTACGTTTTACGCACTGAGTTTATGTCACAAATATTGATAATTGTGAATAAATATGTGGAATATAGTTTAATTCGATGTAATTTGTGTTTTACAGGACAACAATGATGAAAATTGGGAGAAAAATGGAAAAATGACTAAAACGAAAGAAAATAAAAATTCAGGGACTAATGTGCAAATAACCAAAAGATGATCCGAAAGAGAAATTGAAGATGTGAAGATGGCAATAACTAATTGAGCAGTGTAATAACACTTTGGAGGAAAAAGAAGTTGGAAAAGAGGTCGAGAAAGGCAAAATGAAGTTCAAGGATCAAATAGCCACATGTTGAAAGATTATTAATCTATGTGGTCGCATAGCATAAAAGCTATGCAGTCGCATAGACCCATTCAGCAAAAATAATGAGGATGGCCAACTCTTCTACGTGATCGCATAGAAGTATACTATGCGGTCGCATAGTATAAAACTTTGGCGAAAATTCTGATTTCCTATTTTGATTGGAACACCTATGAAAACAAATTTTGGGTTGTGTATTTAAACCCTAGGGCCGTCCAGAACGAAGGAGGAGGACTGATTTTTGAAGGTTTTCGAAGAGAAAAAGAGGCAAGAATACGAAGAACAACACCACAACGAGAAGATTAAATTCAAGAATCGAATTGGATGATGTCATTCTTTACTTATTTTTCTGATTTTCTTCCTTCCATCATGCTGGCTAGATTCATTCTGTACTAGGGTTAGATGAACTATGTAATATGATTTTTAATTCTTAATTTTTACATTCTTGACAATTAAAAATACGTTTTTGGATATTTAAATGATTTATATGAGTTTCTTTTCTCTGTGATTATTGTATACGTAATTGTATGAGTGTGGTGATTTATTTCATGCATTCGAAAGAAGGAGAATTTGTTTGACGTGGTATAAATCATCATAGAATCCGATAGGGGATATAAATATACCGCTATACCTTGTGTGAATCTTTAAATGTTCATAAAAACACATGTATTCTTGTGTGTTCGCATCTGTCATAGAAATATAGTTGGGTCATATATGATAATATGCTTAACTTTACTCGAGGGAGACTGTTAAATAATTTAGGAGTATTGATTCTTCAATATTTAAATCGTGTGTCAAGGTGTATGATACTCGGACTAAAAAAGTCTGCTTTATTTCTTATAACGAACTGTACACTTGCGATAATCTTAATTATACACATATTTTCGTGAACAATTTTTTGGTGTCATTCCTGTGGATTGAATTTAATTCAATTCGATTTATTTTGACTTTAATTCAAATTTTAGTTTTATTTTTAATTATTTGTGTTTTAGTTAGTAATTTTTCTTTTTAATAATTTATCTAAGTACTACTTTTGATTCTTTTTCAGGTCTTGTATGTAAAGGTTGCTTGACGGTGACATGATTCCAGCTGATCCATAAATCGAACACACTTTCCATTGCAGGCAAAGAGAAGCAAGAGCAATACGACAATGGCTAACGTGCAAAATGAACAGTTGCTTCAAGTCTATGAAGAGGAAATCATTAATGAGGGAAACATGTTGGTTGGGGATTTCATGATACCACAAATCATTTAGAGTCAATCCAACATCGTCTACCTTCCGTTTGGGCAACCCAACTTCTAGTTGAAGACCAACGTCATACATCTATTTCAGAATGGACATCAGTTTTATGACAGAGCTGAAGAAACCCCACATATACACATCTCTCGTTTCTTGGAGATATGCTAACACTTCAGATATCAAGGTATCTCAGATGATGCTATTAGACTACGGCTGTTCCCCCATACGCTATATGATAGAGCACTGTAGTGGTTGGATTCTCAACCTATTGCCAACATTAGCACATGGAACGACTTAGCTCAAAAATTTTGCACAAAGTTCTTTCCACCAGCCAAAATTGCAAAGCTGAAGCATGACATCTCAATTTCCCGCCAAAATGAATTAGAGTCTTTTGATGAAGCTTAGAATCAGTTCAAGAACATGTTCAGGAAGTGTCCTCATCACGGTATTAGCAAAGGATTCCATGTCCAATATTTTTATGCGGGGTTGCTTCCATCATTCAAAAGCATGGTGGATTCTTCATCGAATGGTTCAGTATCAACAAGAACCATTGATGACGCTTTGAAACTATTCGAAATGGTGGCCACTATTTCAGCAATATGGGCTTCTAAACGGGTGGTTCAAAGGAAAATGCCATAAGTATACGAGGTGGATGCTTACTCAGCCTTATTTGCGAAGATAGACTCATTATTCCATAAAGTGGAGAGCATATCACAAACAACTAATATTACACAAGCCAAAAAGCTAAGCTGTGAAGAGTGTGGAGCAGGTCATAACACATCAAATTTCCTATTCTGGCCCAAGGTATGGAATGAGTAGATTTTGCACAATGGGGACAACATCAATAGAATAATCCACATTCAGATACTTACAACCAAGGTTGGAGGAAACACTCAAATTTCTCTTGGCTAATCAGAATAGGCCGCATGATCAGTTTCAGCAGCAGGAGATGAAATTTCAACCAGAAGAGATGTTCGGAAAATTTATGGAAAAAACAAATCAATACATGGAAGCTAACAACCAGTTCACGAGGAAAATCGAAACAACTCACCGAGATCAGAGTGTTGTTATTAAAAACCTAGGTTCTCAAATTGGGCATATTACACTTTCTATGACAAGCAAAGTACCAGGTGCCCTGCCAAGCAATACTAAGACTAATCCAAAGGAGCAAGTAATGGCCATACGTATTTTGGGGAATGAAAGAATTGATGATCCATCTGTGAACGCTATCACAATTAGGAGTGGGATACAATTACCAGAAATACATATCAAGAGGCTGGTTGCGATTAAAGATACAGTACCTCCTTTAGATAATAAGCAAGTAGAATAGATGAATAAACAATACAAGCATCTACTAAAGAGAGTTTAGGTACACCACGGGTTAAGATAACCGTTCCTATCAATCATTACAAGCCTCCTATTCCATTCCCAGAAAGGTTGAAGAGACACAAGCTAGACCAACAATTTGAGAAGTTTTTGGATATGCTAAGGAAACTCCACATTAATATCCCATTCATAGACGCAA
>CAIGRB010120704.1:14864-27069 GCA_903798255.1 Fraxinus quadrangulata
CTTCTCAAAAATGAAGTTGATAAAATCCAATCATCGCGATGATTGGATTTTATCAACTTCATTTTTGAGAAGTTCCTCTTAGAAGATGCAACGATAACTAATATAGTTAATAATATTTTATAAGTAATTCACATATTAGAAAACAACGGTCCGACATTTATATATAGCTTAACACGTCAATTGCCATCTTGGTATCTTTTGGCAAATAGTTTCTCACAATTTGTAATCCAGAATATAACTATTGTCCCATCAATATTAAAATCCATGTCGTGTTTCAAAAGTTCTTCAAGCTTATTACATAAATACTTTAAACACTTATCATTTGCAGTCTTTAAACACTTATCATTTGCAGTCTATAATTTTGTTAAATCAAACAAAAATCCAAAGCTATTTTTATATTTTTGAAATTGTTCAAATCTTAACTTAAGTGAAGAAAGAGTTTGATCAAATATATAAGAAATAATCAACTCTAAAATATTGTTTAGCCAAATGTGTTATATTATCAATGACATTTTTATCAAAGTACTGTTCATGTGAATAATACGTTTTTCATGAAATACAAGTACAACTTCTATTTAAACAATAATTTCTTTAACAATAATCTTGTCAGGTTCAAATTTAGTTTCTCTATATGTTTCAAAAAATGAAATACTTTTAAGTGACTAATATCAGCACAATAGACACATTCTCACTTTGCAACATTTTGTTTTTACTCTATTAATAGTAGACAATATATAGTACCAAATAATCATACAAAATAAGAACTCAAAATGTATAATATCAGAAGATAAACTTTTAGCATCTTAAAAAGCATAAGTTTCATCATATGTACCAAGTATTATTTCAAGCGACTTTTAGTTTTGGAGCTTGAAATCTTATTGGTTAAACACTTTCAACTTGATTTTCCAAATGTGTTTGTGGTAGTCGCTAAGTGTAAAACATTTCAAATTATCTAGAAAAAATCTTCATTACATTGTAGAAGATTAAAACATTATATTGTTGTCACTTTAGGGTAAATGATATAGTTAATCGAATTCGAGCTGAATTTCCAACAATAACCAATCACAAGTGGGTACCTCCTCATTTGATTTATGCATTGTACAATTTCACAAAAAAAAATAAATAAATAAATAAAATAGCCTTTATATAAGAATTTGTCATATCAGAAAGTGCAAGATTAATACTATGAAAACCACATGATATGTACAATACTCTTGGATTTACTTTTAGTATTATTTTCTATTGAACTTGTGTGTTTCCTTTCATATTAGAACCATTATCATAACCCCAACATGTTAAATCACCAATATCAAGTTCAAGTATTTTTAAATAACTAAAATATGAGAAAAAAAAAATTGCAAGCACTAATCTAAAAAACTAATAGTTGAAAATTTTGCAAACTATATCTATAAATAATACTACATCCGTCCCATAAAGATAATCTTGTTTTTATTTTTATACGGATTAAGAAAATATAATTAATATANATTTTTTCTAATATACTCATACATTAAATAATGATTTAAATAAAATTAGTTTATATTTGTTGATATAAGGTACATAAATATGATCATATTATAAAATTAAAAAATTTCTATATATTCATGAAGGAAAATGGCCTACAAATTTGGACACACGAAAAAAGGGAATCAAGCATATCTTTATGGGACAAAGTGATAGAATAAGAATGACTAACCGAAAGGGTCGTAAATTAGGTTTTGAAACTTTTTCTAACAATAATTTCAAACTAAGTTACAAACACGTTGATCAATTAAGTAATAATCGTAAGAAAATAAAAATAAGTAAAATGATAGAGATGATGAAAATGATATAATTGTGGAGGTCCAATCAAAACCAATGACATACGTCCTCAATTACCAAACTCTTCATCATGAAAAGACATTTTTCGATTGATTGACTTACGATGCAATCCAAACCCTTACAACCCTTATAGGAACTTACAAACAAGGATCATCGAACCTTATATAATATTGAGCTTTCAAAGGATCTCATATGACTCAAACGATGACTTACAACAAAGAGCATCGATCATTATACAATATTAAGTTTTCAAGGGATCTCAATATGATCCACACTGTGACTTACAACAAGAAGCACCGATCTTTATACAATATTGAGCTTTCAAGGGGCCTCAATATGACCCACACATTTAAAAGATAATTTTATAATGAACTTTTCTCTTAATAAATAATACAAATGAATTAAGTATCAAGAAAAACTAACACTTCAATGAATATCAATGAATAATAGTTCAAGTGTTAGATGATAAACTTAGGTGAATGTGATGATTTAAAAATTTAATATAATTAATCAAAAAAATTTATATAAAGAAGTGGAAGAATTATATGTTATATAAGTTCATAGACTTGCACAAAATATATCTCCCTTCTATGAACGATAGCAATAAGTTAAGTGTCTAGAGAGAGAAGAGAAATTTTGATGAATATGATGATTTAATAGTTTGATTCAATCAATCAAAATTTTTCAATATGAAGAAGTTGAAGAGAAAAATGCTATGTAAGCTCAAATATTGACTCTAAATATTTCTCTTTAATGCACGCAAAAGAGAACCTATTTATCGAGAAAAATTCACAAGACTTTGGGAGTTCAAATGAGTCTTTGGTCGATTGCCACAAGTCCGGATGATCAAAATATAGTCATTAGACAAAAATTCAGAAGTTTGATCAATCAATTTTTGGACCATTGGGTTTTCCGATCAACTATCGGTTCCGATTGGTCAACCACTGTCGATCATTTTTTTCATTTTGGCCATATTTTACTCGATTCGAATGTTTTGAAATATGTAGACTTTTGAAAAGTGTTTTTAACTAGTTTTTCAAGGTAAGTGATGTTTTAAAATTATAATTAAGTTCAAATATTTTTTTGAAAATCAATCTTACTTTTGATCAAAACGTTTTATGCAAGCGATAATCAAAATAGCTTTTAGTCCATAAAATTGTTTTTGCTCTTTAATCATTCATTCTTAAAAGAACAAAATATTAGTACCTTTACATTTGATCTAAGAAGTCCTAGTCCTAGTCTTTGACTTTTTTTTTATTTAAAAAAAGTTTGGCTCTTAGGCTTTCGTCTTGATCTTTCTTTGAAGTTTCACTTTTAAGCTCTTGTCTTGATCTTTCTTATCTTGAATGCTTGGAAGACTTCGATCTTGACCTTAACTGTGAGTCCGATTTGATAATCTTGATTTTGATCTTTTAACAATGATAGATCGATCTGTCATTGGATGATTTGACTACTATAATCACTTAAAAGGATAAGCAAAAGGATAACGAATATGAGAGCAAGAGTATAAACATATATGATCAAAAATTTAGATCAACCATATGAAGGAATGATATTCCCCCTCAATTAAACACAAAATACCAAATATATGCAAGTCTAGACAAGAGGAGAATCATCACATAGCAAAATAGTATTCTAAAGAACAAGTGATGAAATGTCAAAAGCATAACTAATTGGGTAAAGTTTTAACGTTAAAAAATTAGCATATAAATTTCAACCAATGATGCACAATCAATCATGTAAGAATGCAATTTAGCCACATATTTCAAATTCATCATTAACGCCCAAACTTTTTCCAATATATGAAAATCTATTAAGTGTTGAATGTTTAGTGCGAATATCGACCAATTGTACTTTCGTATCCACAAATTCTAATACGATATCCCTCTTTTGTGCATAATCTCTTAGAAAGTGGTGTCTAATTTCAATATACTTTTTTCGAAAATACAAGAAGTGATTTTTTTGACAAGTTTATGGTACTAGTGTTATCATATATTACAGCTATATGATCAATGATAATCATTTAATATTTATTTCATCCATAAAACTTGTGCAAAACAATTAGCGGTGAAAATATATTTGACTTTGATAGTAGAAGATGGAACATAATGTTATTTCTTACTAAACCATGATACAAGTACAAAGCCGTTAGTGACAAGTTTCACTAGTGCTCTTACGATCAATCGTGCAACCAGCCCAATTGGCATCCGAACAGTTACTTAAGTCAATATAAGTGCCATTAGAATACCATACACCTAATGTCTTAGCGCCATAAAGATATCTAAATATTCATTTTACGGCACTAAGGTGTGATTTCTTAGGATAAGATTGAGATCTACCACATAAGCACACACTAAATATAATATTGGGTCTATTAGTGGTTAAGTAAAGAAGATATCTGATTATACCTCAATATTTTGTTATGTCCATGGATGTACTTTAGTTCTCCCATCATGCTCATTTCGAATTTTTTGCTCATAAACTTAGAAATTTCTTCACGAATGAAAATGCTAGTGGCACAAAAAATAATATCATCAATATTAATTTGCACAGTAATCATATCATCATTTTTTGTCTTGATAAAAAGTGTAGTATTCGCTTTTCCCATTGAAAAATCATTTAAAAGAAGAAATTTGCTTAATCTTTTATACCATATTCTAGGAGCTTGCTTTAAATCATAAAGAGCTTTTCTTAATTTGAAAACATTGTCCGGATATTTGTGATTTTTGAATCTTAGAGGTTGTCCAACAAATACTTCTTCTTGAATAAAACCATTTAGGAAAGCAATTTTAACATCCATTTGGTAAAGAATAAGTCCTTTATGACAAGTAAAAATAAGAAGCATGTGAATGGATTCTAATATAATAACAAGTGCAAATGTTTCTTCAAATTCTATGTTTTCTTCTTAATTGTAACATTTGGCCACTAATATAGCATTGTTATGCAAAATTATCCCATTCTCATCTTGTTTATTTCGAAAAATTCATTTTGTAATAACTGTTTGATCACTTGATCTAGTAACTAAATCTCAAACGTGATTTTTTTTCAAATTAATTTAGTTATTCTTGCATTGCTAAAATCCAAAATTAATCTAACTAGACTCTTTTGAAATTCATTAATTTAATTTGTTAAATAAAATCACAATTACTAAAATAATTTCTAATAGAAGCTCTAGTACTTAAACTTTTGGATGGATCACTAATGATAAGCTTTTGGATGAGAATGACAAATCTCCATTCCTTCGGTAGAGATAGATCACATTGTAATTCGAGAGATTTTACTTCATCTTATTGAAAATTTGCTTCTTCCTTATATTGATCTTCAAGATTTTTAGAATCTTCATTATTTTAATTTTGGATGTTCATTCGCTCAAGAGGAACCTCCAAATCTACATCATTATCAATATCTTTTTCTTGATCAAGAGGATTATCTTCATCAAATATTACATGCATGTATTCTTCAACGACTAAAGAAGCTTTTATAGTAGATGGATATCCAAGAAATATTCCAAAATCAGACTTTGAATCAAACTTTTCCAAATTTTCTTTTGTATTTGAGATAAAACATTTACAACCAAACACTTTAAAATAACCAATATTGGGAACTCTATTTTTTTAAATTTCTTTCGACTAAACAAGACTCTATTTAAAATATAACAAGGGATGTTAAGAGTTTCGGCCCAAAAGAATTTTGATAAACTATTTTCATTTAGCACAGTTCAAGCAATTTCTTACAATGTGCAATTTGTCCTTTCTATTGCTTTATTTTATAGAGGAGTTTTTGGAGCAAAGAAATTATGTTCATAACCATATTAATTTTGCAAAAATTATTAAGTGCAATATTGCCAAATTCTCCACCATAATCACTCCCAATGGTAGTAACAGTGTACCCATTCCATTTTGAACATCTTCACAAAAAAATTTAAATGTATGCAAAACTTTATCTATTAAGTTCAAAAATAGGACCCCAAATAAATCTAGAAAAATTATCAGCTATGATGAAATCATAATGTCTACCATTTAAACATGGGATTGTAGATGGTCCAAAAAAATCCACATGAAGGAGTTGTGAAGATTTTGTAGTTGAAGAATGTTACTTTAGTTTGAAAAAACTATTTACTTGTTTTTCAAATTGACATGTATCGTAAAGATTGTCTTTCTAAAATTTCAAATTTGACAAAATTTTAAAAAACAATTTCTAGAAATTTTTTAAAAATAGGTCTATGCTAACATGACCTAATCTCCTATGCCACAATCAAGTGTCGTCTTTTAAACGTGATAAACATTTTTCTTCACTTTCAAATTTAATATTTATGACATGAACATCCTTACTTCGACTTCATATAAGCATTACGGCTTTTGATGTAGCATCGTCAATACGACATTTAAAAAAATCGAATTTGATATGATAGCTATTATCACATTATTGACTAACGTTAAGCAAATTATATTTGAAGTTATCAACTAATGGAACATTTTCAATAGAGGGAGATGAGCTATTACCAATATTTTTAATGCCAATGATTTTTTCTTTGGCGTTGTCTTCAAAATTGACATGATCTCCCACCTTTTTTTTTTTGAAGCTTGAGATTAAAGGTTGATTTTCGATCATGTGCTTTGAGTATCTACTATCTAAAAATCATTTTTCACTTTATCTTTTTTAGTACCTACAAAAATAATTCAATTTTTTATATTTGGTATTCATAAAACTAATGTTAATAGACTTTTGAATCCTCTTGTAGTTATTTTCAAAGTGCAACCTATTTTTAATTGAATAATTAAAAGTTACATGCCAATTGTTATTCCAAAAGCTACAAGTAACATTTGAAGGAGATGAAGTAGAGGCTTTAACAAAGAAAATGTTAAGAGACATTTGTTTCAAAAATGGTTTGTATCTAATTCCTCCTTTATCAAAAATCCATTTTTGTTCACCAAGTATTAAGTCAAATTTTTTTTTTTTTTTTTTGCCTTGAATAAATTTGTGAATAATTTGAGTCAAATCTAAAATCTTTTCTTTTAAGAGGAGTTCTTCTTAGTTAAAGAATTATAATCGATTTTTTCTTTTTCAAAATCATTTTGAGTTATCAAAAGTTTCTTAACATCTTTTACAAATTAATAATTTTTCTTTTTGATAGTAGAGTGTAAAAATTTTCTTACCTTGAGTAAATTTGAGAACAATTTGGATCAAATATAGATTTTTTTTCTTGTAAAAAAGAATTTTCCTTAATTAAAGAATCATAATTGAGTTTTTCTTTTTCAAAATCATTTTGAGTTTTCAAGAGTTTCTTTACCTCATTTTTCAATAAAGAATTTTTATTTTTGAGAGTAGAGTGTTTGAGAGCAAATTTTTCAAAATTTTCAAGAAGTTCATTATATGAGGTAGGCATCTTTATCATTTGGATTTACCTCATTTTCGATATCCATGAAGCACATTTTGACAATGTTCTCTTGATTTTCAACTTCTTCATGGCCATCATTGTCACGCTTATCCCATATTGCTTGAAGTACTTTCTTTTTAATAAATCTCTTTTTATTTGGATATTCAGTTCTCTTGTGACCAAATTTGTTACAATCATAGCAAACATTTTTTTAGTTTTCTCTTCGCCATTTTCTTCTTTATTTTCGAATCGTCGATTGTTGTAAAAATCCCTCCATTTTTTGAAAAGAAAAACTAGGTCATTAGTTCTTCATCATTCATGTTTTTGCTTGTCTGTCTTCATCAATTGCCGACTTTAAACCAATTTGGCGATTAGGAGGGTCCTTTAATTCCTCTTCTTTGCTTTTCCTTGTTTTCTCATTTGTCTAAGCGTGATTTAGCTTGTATGTTATCATTATTCCATAGAGCTCTTCCAATGTATATGCATTGATATCTTTGATATTTTCTATCAACATTCTCAATGAGTTTCGATCCTTCGAGAGGGTCCTAAGCATTTTGCTCACAAGTTCAACGTTAATAAATTTTCAATCAAATCCTTTATGACCATTTACAATATCGGTAAAATAAGTAATTCTATCAACAATAGGTTTATTTCATTTCAAAAAAAATAAAAAAAAATCAAAGTCTTTATCGTAATCTCTGTTTGAGAACCATTATTTTTAAACTCTTTTTTCTACATACTTATTTTCAACCATACATTCACACAATAAAATATTATGTACATAAATCAAAAAAAATTCTACTTTCTAATCATATGTTCTCCTAAAAATTACTGTTCAAAATTTTATTTTTTCCAAATAATAGTTGTCAAACAGGGGTTTAGTGTCTTTCACTTTGTTAATACCTACATAAGTGACTCCTAAGGCATACCAAATACTATAAGCAGAATCACACATGTTAATACGATTAAATTCATTTTTTTATCTAAAGTACAATAGAGCATATTTTTGGCTCTAACATTTAAAGACAATTTTCGTTTATTCTCTTTATCATACTCCTCTCTATGTTTTGAAATAGTTTAGTCTGATTTACCATCAATCTTAATAATTTTTGTAGACACATAAGGATCAAATGCAATAACATCTCAAATATTATGATCTACTGATTGAATGTATATCATCATATAGCCTTCAAATATTTATAATAAGTACAACCAAAGAAAGGAGGACGATTTGTAGAATGTCTTTTAAGAATTTGAAAATTTGTGTTAGCCATTGTTCAATATTGTAAAATCTTAATTTCAAAATGAGCACCTTGCTCCGATACCAATTGATAGTCCAAGAATGACTGACCAAGAAAGGGTGAATTGGGTTTTTAAACTTTTTCGATCAATAATTTCAAATTAAGTAAATCACAAACACGTTGATCAATTAAGTAATAATCATAAGTAAATAAAAATAAGTAAATGGGTAGAAAGGATGCAAACAATAGAATTTTGGAGGTTCAATCCAAACTAATGATCTATATCATCTGTTCCCAAGCTCTCTATCACGAGAAAACCCTTTTAACTATATTGATTGACTTATGGTGCAAACTCTTATGACGCTTTTGGTGATTTACAAACAAAGAGCACCAATCCTTATATAATATTGAGTTCTCAAGGGATTTCAATATGACCCACACGATGACTTAGAACAAGGAGCACCAATTTTTATACAATATTGAGCTTAAAAAGACCTCAATATGATCCATACGGTGACTTACAATAAAGAGCATCGATCTTTATACAATATTGAGCTTTCAAAGGACCTCAATATGACCTACATGTTTAAAACAATAATTTTATAATGAAATTTATATCTTAATAAATGATACAAATGAATTAAGTACCAAAAGTATAACGAAATTTCTTTATTAATAAGTGACATATGAATTAAGTACACCAAGAAACTAACACTTCAATGAACCCACTCCTTAGCCGGAAAGATATGTGGCCATGAAAGAGAATATATCTCAAATGTTAGATGAGAAAATTTTGATGAATGTGATGATTTTAAAAATTAATACAATCAATCAAAAATTTTGATATAAAGAAGTGTAAGAAATATATGCAATATAAGTTCAAATATTTGCTCAAAATAGATCTCTTTTTTATGAATGATAGCAATAAGTTAAGTACTAAGAAAGAGGTGAGAAACTTTGATTAATATGATGATTTAAGAATTTGATTCAATTAATCAAAATTTCTCAATATGAAGAAGTAAAAGAGATGAATGTTATGTAAGCTCAAAGGTTGACTCTAAATATTTATTTATTTAATGCACTTGAAAGTCTTTTATATTGATTGCAAAAGAGAATCTATTTATAGAGAAAAATTCACAAAACTTTCGGACAGTTCAAATGAGTTTTCGATCGACTGTCACAAGTCCGGATGACCAAAATATAGCCATTGGACCAAAAAGTCGGAAGTGAGAATGGTTAAATTTCGGACTGTTGGATTTTTCGGTCGGTCGACAATTTCGGCCAGTTGATCGTTGTTGGCATTTTTTTTTCTTCATTTTGGCCATGTTTGATCCGATTTGAATGTTTTAAAAAATGTGGACTTTTTAAAAGTATTTTTAAGTAGATTTTCAAGCTAAGTGTTATTTTTAAAAATATGATCTAACTTCAAATATTTTTTTTAAATCAATCTTACATTTAATGAAACATTTTATGCAAGTGATAATCAAAATAATTTTTAATACATAAAAATATTTTTTGAGCTTTAATAATTCATTGCTAAAGATTAAAGTACTAGTAAATTTACATTTGTTTTAAGGAAGCCTAGTCTTCAAAGTTTCTTTGAAATTTGGCTCTTAGGCTCATATTTTGATCCTTTTTTGAAGTTTGACTCCTAAGCTCTCGTCTTGATCTTTCTTTTCTTGAATGTTTGGAAGACTTGACTTCAATCTTGATCTTAATTGTGAGTTCGATTTGATAGTCTTGATTTTGTTCTTTTGACGACGATCGATCTATCTATCATTGGATATTTTGAAGACTCTAATCACTTCAATTCAATTATCAGTAAACAAGATTAACTTATTTGTTATAATCAAAATTTTAAAGTTATAATAGATCATAAGTGAACAAGAAGGTAATATATATATATTAAGAATAGTCAAAGAACCATTATAAAAAAAATGGGATATAAATGAACAAATTGAAAATTTTGTCAAAGTCTATACTTTCATACTAAAATCGAAAATCAAGAAAAATCTGGAAAGAACCAAAAAAAACTTACAAGAGAGCATAAAAAATTTAAAGTAAAAAAATCGTACATGTCACTTTTAACATTAAAGACTATAAAAGTAAGCTAGAAAATTTGTAGAGGATTGAAATTGGGGATGCGGAATTAATGATGACTAAACAAACAGAAAAATAAAATAAATATTGAAAGGTCACGTAACAAACAGAAGAAACGGCAAAGAGAAAAAAGAAAGAGAAAATGAAGAGTTCACTTGAAAACAAGACAAAATGAAAAATCAAACTTCAAAATAGCAGATGGCGCACTTACTCATGGTGGAGGGTTCATACCACAATACCCTTATATTACATGCACATTTAGAGAAGGAAACAAACCTACAAATAAATTCATTCACATTGATAAGTGCATTTTATACATTTATCTAGACCATTAAATATGGATATATAAAAGTATTTTTGATGAATTATGTCTTAGTATCTTGTATATATTGTTTGTTAGCTAAACCTCGATGATTGGAAGTGAATTTGGAATAGAAGAATGAAAATTGACGAAAAATTAGAATTTTCGAAGTTTGGGGACCAAATTGTAAACATTTAAAAGTTGATTCAGACCAAAGAATAATGTTGAAGAATTCTGGGAGTGAATTGGAAGAATTTAGAAGACAAACAAACAAATCAAATCCCGTGTTACATTTACATTCAAATTTTGATAACGGATTACTGCAATTTAATTTAAAGTTTATTCTCGTGGAACGATACCCTTTATTCATTACTTCATTAGTTGTCATGTACACTTGCAAGATTTCATTGAACAAGTTTTAGCGTCGTTGCTGAGAAATAAAGTTTCTAAACCGAGTTTATTAGCTAACATTTGGATTCTAATTTTTTACTGTTTTATGCTATTCACGACATCCTACCTTCTCTTATGTTTTGTTCTTTTTAGACTCCATTAATAGTTTATGCAAAATTCTGACAAAATTGAACTTCTTTCGATAGATTTTGAGATCGAAAGAACATTTTGACAAAGAAGAAGATAATAGAGAATATCAAGAGATATGGTAGAAAATTAGAATCGTGTTCAAAATTACTTACCATCAACTTAGCTACAGGCAATTCAACTAAGGATAGTGAACGAAGGCGACAAGTTAATTGGGGATTATGTGATCCTCGTTCTAGTGCTTGCTTAACCCAGCATCATATATCCTTCTTCACGGCAAGCTAACTTCATCTTTGACCATATGTCTTCAATATGTTTCAGAATCATCAAGACATCGAGTTCTTTGGGAAGGCACGGGAGAATCTACATAATCACATTCGAGCTTTCCTATTTTTTTTGTGAAGTTATCAGTCACTAAGTGATGTAAGCAGATGTCTTTCAAATGCGAATATTCTCTCACACTTTGAAGGATAGTGCAAGAGATTGGCAATATTCATTACATGTCGAGAGCATAGTATATTTGAATTATATGGTGCAGAAATTCACATTGAATTTTTTCTACCTTCTCGAGTCCATCAGACCATAAACAAAGTATATACATTCAACCAAAGGGAACTCTAGAGCTATCTAAAGACATGGAAAAGGTTTAAGGATTTCTTTCGAAAATGTCCCAACCTTTATGTTTCAAAAGAAGCACATGTCTACTACTTCTATTAAGGCCTACGGCTTGCATACCGTAACATGGTCGATGCTCCAGCTAGTAGATCAGTGATGAAGATACAAATAGATAATGCACATCTATATGAAAAAATAGTAAAAAATCAGGCT
>CAIGRB010120704.1:30338-42897 GCA_903798255.1 Fraxinus quadrangulata
ATTCTTTAATAAAATAATATTACACATGAACTCTGAACTTTTTCTTATCTTTTAATAATATATTCTCATCAAAATACTATTCTAAAATGTATTATTTCCCAAAAAAATGGGACTCAAACATGCTATTTATAATCACTATATAAGTCAACGAACGACAAGAAAATTACTTGCATCACTATTTGTATTCTATTTGTTTGACTCGATCACAAGAATGCAACCACAATTAGAAAAAGTATATCAAGACAAATTTATAGTAATCTGTTAGTTAACAAGTTAATCAACGGTATTGTAAAACTCGAAAATCAAATTATCTCACTTCGTGGAAAAGATTCAACAAAGACAAACAAATCCACTATTTGCTTGTGAACCTCACTCACATATGAATACGAAACACTGGGTCCTTTTAACCGAGGATGTGATGGGTAGACATCGAGATACCAAACGACTAAACATTGGACTGAAAACTCAATTAATAACTGAAAAACAATTCTTGATCTACACAGTTCATAAGATTCACCTCACATGATCCAAATTTCCACCCCTCTCCTATCATTTATTATTGGGGGAACCATTCTTTTTCTAGATTGGAAGGGCAAAAGTTGTGAATCGCGTGGACCAGAAAAGTCAGAATGGAACGAGTTAAAAATTTCAGTATTTTGTGAAAGTTTTAGCATCGTTCGGTATGACTTTTGATTCCTACATAACTACTTTAATTTTTATTTGAAAATTAATTTTGAAAACCATTTTCTATTTCGAAAGTACTTTTAGAGGAAGCCACGATAAATTAACTTCCTCTAAAAGCACTTCTAACTATCAAAAGCATTTTCATAAAATTAATCAAATAGATCCAAACGCAATTTTTTACTATTAAAAGCTCATTTTGATTTTTTAAAACCCATGGCAAACGGGTCCTTAATATTCTTCTTTCTTACATAATTTTATGGGAAGTCTGCCCAACAAGAACAAGAACCAAGATTACATTATACAATATCTGGACATGGCTTTTAGGTGTAAAAGCTGAAACATCACAAGGAAGCAGGAGAAGTGATTTCCCAGACCGGACATACAGATTGACCGTGTCTCCAATAAGTTTGTAATAACTAATTCAAAAAGAAAAAAAGGAAAAAAAGAAAAGAAACAGGCCAAAGAACATTACTGATAAACGAAAGAAGAATATGAAATCAAAAGCTGATGCATCTCTTAACCAACGAGATGGACGAAAAAAAATCACATAAACATTTGCAAGCCATAGCAATCAAACTAAAAAGATTAAGAAACTGCAGAACATATCATTCACAATTCTCAGCTCATACTGGCAATCAAATATCACACTAATATGAATTAGCACCTCTGTTTTTGGTGGTCAATCAAATGGCGAAGCACAAACACGAGACAAATCGATGCTCACACTGCCACATGAAACTATATGGATATTTACTAGGTTATCAGATTATGCAGTTATTGCATGCCCGATAGGTCTCTTTCCTTCCATAGCATCTTTCTTCCTACAACAACTTTCGCAGAGGAAAGGACCTTCCCATGGCTTTGATGCAGGCGAGAAAACTGGACCTGAGTTGACAGATAAACCCTCACTTGATGGTTGATCTGCTTGGCAAATAGCACATCTAAAGAGCCCGGAATTAGAATCCAGAGGAAAATCCTTACCCAGCCTGCATAATGGTGCAAGGATAGTGAGCAGAACCAAACTATAAGAAGATACTGTTCAGAGTTTATTTTTCTTATCTGATGGGTAGGGAGGACTAGCATCAACCACAAACATAACAGAAACTCAAAAATGTCGATGTTCAGTAAAATAACTAGCCAGAATAGCAACATATGAATGTAGAAATTTTTATTCAGAGATCATTTTCTATGAGTTAAAACTTACTCCTGTTTTTTCATTTTTCTCTCATCCTATAATAAAAAATATTCAGCCAAATAATATATAGATGATTAATAAGAATGAGATCATTCCTCAAAACATCATAAACCCAGTAATTCATATACCTGCTTTTGTATAAAAAGTCAATGGTCTAACTTTCATACTCCTGAAGTGCCAGAAACTAGGATTTGTCTAACTTCACAAAGGGAATTTTGAATTTGCATAGAATGTGCAAGAAATTTGGCTTATTCATGTCATCTTATGAGTAGAAAGATTTGAAACAAGGGATTAGATTTATATTGACTGAGCTGTGTTACACTTTCCTATTTTCAGTATCGGAAAGCAGACTATTGCCAATGGATATTAAATTAATAAAATCGCATTTCCTCTGCTCATGTATTTCATGCCATATTCAATACTCAATAGTGTATTTAGAAGTAGTCCTAATCGTTTATGGTAAAGAGAATGACTGAATTTATGTGAACGATTCTTGTACAAGAAGTCTCGAATCTTTGCTCCATATGTCTTCTAATTTTTCTTCTCCTTTTTCGTACTTCTTGTAATATTCTTCTCTTCTTCTTTTCCTTCTCAGATCATCCAATGTCAGAGATAAAAAGAACAATTGTGCTAGTATTGGTAAAACAACTCACCTTGTGTCTAGATAAATGGAAACAAAACAAAATTTTAAGCATTTTAACCACATCAAATAGGTCCCAGTATGGTACAGTGATGCAGTACAAACTTTTCAAGCCATTCAATGTTCTCGGTACGACACTTTCATGTAATTGCACAAAGTTTAATATCAGTCACAGTTACAAATAATTATTGAAATACAAAGTTATTTAAAAATTAAGTAGACTCAAGACATATATGGCAATATATAATTGTTAAATGTACAAAGTGCAGTGAGGCATCAAATCCTCCAGAAGACTAACTAGGACAGGAACATGAACATCAAATACATTTAGTCCAACTCTACTTTGGTATCAAGGTGATAACTATGAAAATAATCAATTTCTGAGAAAAGGGTAGAAAAATGAAACCTATTTGTGACATACAATACACAACAGGTGTATGTCATTACCTGTCAACTGCACTATTCTCTTCAGGCTCTTACAAATAAAGGAACTTAAATAAAAATACTTAAATTCATTGAAGCAAGCACAGGATAAACAGAACAAAAAATCCCTATGCACCATATTTTTAGCAAAATACAGCATTTACATAGTTATTATATTCGACCTCTTAGAAAGCAAAAACTTAAATCAAAATATCTAAATGGCACTATGCGAAAAACAAAGCTCACTGTTCATTAAAGCAGATCATGGGATATTCAGAAAGAAAAACCTCCTACATGATCATTTCAGCAAAATAGAGAAATTGCTAATAGTTCAGTAAATATTCCAATGTCAGTATCACAATACGATCAGCATATAACTATAATCACATCAGCAGTTCGAAGAAAAATCTGATAGGTCAAAAATTTAATCCACATCACCTTGTTTGAGTTTTTTGAATTTTCTTCTTTACAATTTATTTTTTCGGCTTACTGAAGCACTGTTAGACACTTAAAAACACCTAGGGTACTCCTCACACTCTTGAACATAGCATGGACTTCTTAAAAAGATTGGCGGCACAGTTGAAACCATATTTAATGAAAGGATGGAAAAGAAAAAAAGCATCTTAATGGGTTTGATAGAATAAGAATGGTCTCCCAATTAGTATTCACGTGATGAAAAGTCTTCCTGTTATCAAATTAGCTGGAAAACGAAAGTTCATGAAAAATATTACAGTGCTAACAGCTAGTAACCGTTCTAATCTAGATAACTAACAAGATCAAGAAGAATTACTATAGAAACACATTATTACTTTCATATGTGACAAATAACTCAAACAGGGTAACAAATATCTATTATTTATATGCAAAAAGTACAAACATTAAAGAAAAACAAAAAAGAAATATCACAGTTTAAATTTCCCTGGTAAGTAATAATCTACACAAATAAATTCTTTATGGACTAAGACATGAATGTTTTGGGGCATCTAAAGAAGCACAAATAGAAACCTGTAGGGAAATTAAGACTACACTAATATCTTGGTAGACTACCCAAATGAATTCAATCTTCCATATTTTTCAACCTAACAACAAATAAGAGAAGCTAATATATGAATGAAAATGAGAATACGCGTACCTCTCCGCAAGCACAGCAGATCCCTCTTCAAACAATTCCTCCACAACTCCAACAGCAGATGGCTTATTAGCTCCTTTAGTAGAATATTGAGATCGCTTTCCAAAGATAAGCAATGGGTTGAGCAAATTTTGTTTCTTTTTAGGTGTTTGGGGCAAAATTAGATGGTCATGAGGAATAATATCAACAACCAAGCAAGTTGTATCATCCTTCAAACCCCGTGACCTCAATGCTTCCTGCAAACAAAAAGAATTACCATAACGTTCTAAGGGCAAGACCTAAAAGAAAAATTTGCAAAATAAAATATTTATAGTATGCATACCTTAACAACCACCTTTGCAGCAAGTTCAGCAGGTAAACCTCGACAAGATTGGGCAGCCATATCAGATGATAAAGCATCCCATATACCATCAGAAGCAATTATAAGTCTTCCCCCAGCATTTGAAAGCTAACACAAACAACAAGCTAAGAACTTAAAATATTCTAAGAAGACAATTTGCAATTTTAATCTTCTTTTAGGCTAATAGATTAATAACCTTCACTTGCTTAACATGAGGTACTGGGACAATGAACTCCCCAACATCTGTGTCACCAATTGACCTCGAAAGGCACAGCCCACCAGGCCAGCAACGTAGTGGCCCCACCTACCAACCGTAAAAAAGCGTTTAGCTATTATGTATCAAAGTGACAAGTATCCGCAGCAAGTTAAAAGGGAAAAGCAAAGAATATATATTGATCTTACCCCATTGCCCCCATAAACATTGAGCCTCCCTACTTCACCACCACTTGCAGTTACCCGCTCCCGTTCTTCTACATTCTCTTCGAGACGATGGTCAACTGTCAAGAGTGAAACAATACCCCCCTGCGTGTCCAATATGCACCGAGAATCTCCAACGGATGCAACAGTCACGGTCCAGTCATCAATCACAACAAATGTAACTGTTGTTCCAGAATTCTCACCTATTATTTATAGCAAAGAGACAAAATAAAAAAAAAAACGTAAGACAGGTCAAATGGTCATCAAAGCGCACATAAAGAAGGAAAAGAAAAGAAAGAAGCTACTAAGAAGAAAATTTTATGCATGCCTCTTTGCTGAAACTCTATATCAGTTTTCACAAACCCAGCAACTAATGCCCGAGGCAAGGCTTGAAGCCATGCTTCCCTATCAAGCCCTTGAGGAATTGCACTCAAAACGTTGTTCAATAAATTCTCTTTTGCAAAGATAGCAGCCGATATACCATTATGCCCATCAAAAATCTACAAAAATAGAAAAGGACCAAACTTGGTATATAAGATAATATATATGAAATTCACTATCAACAATCAATGTATCAACCACAAACCAAGAATTGCAAGGCTTTAACCCACCGCAAAAACTGAAAATGATGTTGATGGATTGCCAGGAACCCTTCGGCAATCAGATTTGATGAAAAATAAGTCCTCCCCTTTCTTAGCCAGAGCAGCCTGCCCAAACTTTACATTGGGCTTCATCACCTTCTCATTCCTCAGCTCACGGCAAATCAGAGTCCCAAGTGGAACAGGTGGTTGCTTCTGCTTCATTTTAGAAACCTCCGTCTGGCTCATTCTAGTAATCTTTGTTCCATCATTTCCAAAGCCTGATCCGCATAAAGCCATTAAATTAAGACAAATACTTTGCACCTCATTAATATACAACTCAAAAGAACATATCAATATCCTGGATCCAATTTATTTACAGTCAAGAATTCAAGTATTAACTATGCCTGCCACCTACATATGCATAAAATATGAAGAAAAAAAAATGTTCAAGTACATCATAAATACTTTTTCAGGAATTGCCGCCTTACATAAGTGCATTCATGCGTGCACGCTTACTAGTACAGAAAAATCTCACATGCAATATAAGAAATCGGCAAAAACTTGCTAGTTTAACATTAAAAAAAAAAAAAAAAACCTACATTCTTAATTAAGTAGAATCAAAATACTACAAGTCTAGAATTCACATTAAACTCAAGAAGGAAAAAATAACTCCAAACAATATTAGTAATAAAAATGAAAAAAAAAATTCACTTATTCATTGTCGAAACATAAGCATCAAAAAAGGAGAACCAAGGACTTACAATGTAGAAATTGATGGTCGTGAATTTCAAGTAGATCTAGAGCAAAAGCTGAAAGTTGAATTGAAAACCTAGAGAGAGAGAGAGAGTGCAGAGGAAATGGAGAGAGAAATGGGGTTCCGGCAGGACCTCCGATTTGGACAATTATCAGGGATTCGGATTTTTTTACTATTTATTCAGAGATTTTCTTCCTTGAAATTGACGAAATGGCAATTTGGAAGAATAGAAGAAATTGAAATTTCTTGAAAAGGACGATAGTCTGAGAAAATGAAAATTAATCACTTTTTAAAAGTTATTTATGAAAAAGACCTTTTTATAATTTTCAAATGTTCTTCGAAGAGGATGCTTTTAAATAAATTAAATTATGAACAAGTTTAAATTCAAGGAGAATATATGGTTTTTCTTTCTGTATTTTTTTTTTTATAGGTTTGTCATTATTAAGACAGAAGAAAGTATCTAAAATTCTTGAATATATATTCAGTAAACATAATATATAAAAAATATTTATTATTCAAGTGAATACTAGCTCGAGAGAAGATCACGAGATTTTACCACTTGTACATAAAAAAAATGTGCATAAACAATTACCAAAAATGATGTAGATGGAAAAGATTGGATGGAAAAGTCGATTGTGTTTTAAATTAACAAATGGTAAAGTATCATGTGACATTATATAATTCATTATGTAAATTTTAATATACATCTAGCAAGATCCAATATCACAATCCAATCAATTTACAATTTACATGTGAAGCTATAATACTAATATTGAGAAAATGTGGAATACTTAATAAATTGAGAAATGACGATGACGATGACGATGACGATTACTTATTGTATTTGTTCAGTTTCTAGTATGGATGTAGTTTATTGAGATGCTAATACTTGAAATGCATATAATAACGGGCAAAGTCAGGATTTTCACGTAAATGGATGAAAAAAATGCTAGATCGACAAAATCTATATGTGTTATGAATATATTAAAAATCTATAAAATTTAGAAAAATTTTAAAATATTATAGGGGCAGGGCGATTGCTCCCCAAGCCCCTTTTCGTCCCTAGATACAAAATACAAATGTGAGATAAGCTTCCGTTCGGTGAACAAATTTATAAATAGTTTATAAATTAAAAATCAGATATTAATTTTAATCATACTCATAAATACTAATTATTATTACTCAAAATTTTCGTGGGACTTTTCCTTTTTATAAACCATTTGTAAATTTGACACGGAGGCAAACTTAAAAATGTAGCATTAATCATGTGCTCAAAGATGGAACGAAAATTAAGAATGATACAATTCATGTTTGAGCACAAAGATTAAACAAGAATCACAAATATGTCGAACAAGTTTGAAGTTGCTTGTTCGAAAGAATACGATTTACGGACTGTGATTGATTAGTTGCCTTTAATAGTTTCTGAAATAATACACTTTAAAAAGTTACGCATATATTATTAAATTTATATATTTCGTCCCACTATTAAAAACAAAATACATATAAAATAGTAAAACGAAGATTTTTTTTGAAAAAAAAAATAAAATGAAAAGGACTTAAAGTTGTCCTCTCCATGAAGAGGCAAAATAATGAATTATGATCAATTTTCATTGCAAATTGAATAATGAAATCATAAATTATTATGAAGGCAATTTTCAACATTAGTTGGTATTAGTGCGCTGTAAGCTAATGGTGATCGAATAATAGGGGAAAAAAGGTTGAATTTTTACTACTTTTGATCAGAAAAATCGATGGCAGCTCATCAATAGATGGGGGGAAAAAAAGAAATTCTCTCTCCTTAGAAAAAAAAGAAAAACACATCACATTTTCTGTCTCATAAAATCGAATATTCGACTTTGAACTTCCTCGTCTCCGTAGTTTGGTGAACTGCTTCTTATCTCGATGTTTCTCTTTAAGTCGTTCTCTATATAAAATCAATTCCTCTCTTCATGACTTAATTGTCTAAATCTTGAGGTTAGTGTAATGATTTTTTTGTGCTTTCATTAATTTTTTATATTATATAGAAGAGTTGTACGGATTAGGTTTTATGAAAAAATAATTATTTCTTATTTTCATTTTTAGAAATTCTGAAGAATTAAATGTTGTAGTGTAATATTGATATTTGTGATGTGGGATTTACTGTTGAAGTATTGATTTGGAAAATTTAGCCTGAAAATCATAAATCTTTTTGCCTTTTCTTTTGAAATTCAGAAGATGGCTAGCCTTTTCGTTTGTGGATTTTCCTTTTGGTTTTGTCAGTGCGTTGATTATACTAATTTTCCAAAATGTGTGCAACATATTAATTATTATAGACATCTTTTTGTGCCAAACATGTTGCTATATTTTTTGCTTCGTAATCTGGTAGTAAGCAATTTCTAAACTTTGAGGTGAATGTGTTTGGGGAAATATTAATCAAGATCACATGTGAAATTCGAAACGTCCGTGTGAAGAAGGATTTCGGTGGAAAATGCATCGAAGTTGAAATTTCAATTTCCTGGACAGATAATGTCGTGAACGACAGTTAACTGAATTAAGGACATAATCTATCGTTCAAGATAGTTATTGTCGTTCTAGATAGTTATTGTCGCTAATGACAATTAGATGTCATTTTTTATTTTAACACAATTGTCTAGTGTTGTATTAATTTGTGCTGTACCATTTTTTGCGTGTGTAAATTGTCAGATGGAATTGAATTATTACTTCATTATGTACATGCCAGATCATGAATTAGTAACTGCATCCAATTTCCAAAAAAAATCTCAATTGTGTCGAACTTTCCATTTTTGGAATGGAATAGGATCAAGATCAAACCTTATTCTATGGTATTTACATGAGGTTCATCTTTAAGAAAGTCCCCGAGAGGGCTTAGTTGATCCATGATTTATGTTTCATCTTTCGTTTCCTTTTCGTTTGTTTCGAGAAATCTATCGATCAATTCCGATTCTTTCTTTTTCATCCCATGATCCTGAACCGATCTTAACTGGGATCGCAAATCCCAAGTTTGTCTATGAAGATCGAATTTAATTGTGTTAGTGTCTATAATTGATTTATTCTGTGTAATACTAATCGATAGGGCCTCATTGGCAAGTGCTACAAGATCTCGTGCATTGGAACACATGGTTATGGACCCGAATCCATTAGTATGGAACATTCTCTTTTCCAAGTGAAATTCCCTAGCATATGAAAGAGTGAAAAAGTGCTTTTATTGTTGTGGAATAAGAAGCCTTCGTATTTTAATGCACGTATTTATTTATTCGAAGCTATTAGAGCGGGATCCACTTTTTGGGGAATATGACAAATTAAAGTGGTGTTTATCTTTATAGCCTTTTACAATTGGGTTGATGACGATGATGATAGTGTTATAAAATCCATTGATAGACTTTGCATTGATTGGACGTGGTCGTTGGCAGACAATCGAGAAATGTCATAAATAGACTTAATGTGATGCAGACATTCATCGAGATTTATTTTTATTGTGAATTTTTATTATTTATGTTTTTTTTTATTGGACTTGTATTATTGGGTTAACCCAAGCCCTCACTACTAGGGTTATGTTTATTATTTATTTGATTTTTATATTGTAATTTAGACAGTTGATGAAAGAATTAGCTCTCGTTTGGCCTCCATTTTTTTCATTACATTACATTAATTTTTTTTCTCTATTCATTTCAACCACACATTCATCAAATAAAATAATATTACACACAAATTTAAAATTTTTCATTATTTTTCTACCACACATTCTTTCATCAATCACTATTTCAAAAATTTTCGACACCACAAAATGGGGGCCAAACGGGGGCTTAATATGCTCGTGTATAAGTTTTTCTTCCCTCTCCCTTGATTTCTCTCTTCTCCCCCGGTTTCTCCTCCTTTCTTGGTGCCTGCTTCTTATTCTTCTACTCATATTATGCTGCTTATTAATTTTATGGTGAAATATTAATCCATCATGCATCAAATTTGGTATCAGAGCTTCTTGGGAGATAATTCGTTTACACAACTGCAACTCTTACCACCAGTCATCTCCTACACACCACAGCCACTGTTCAAATCGGCACCTTTCAATAAACCACAACCCACCAACAATTAACCACCAAACCCCACAATCAATACACCCATACAACTGCAAAATCAGTCACCATCTTCATCATCTCACAAATTACGGTGAACCACTTCAGTTGTGCTAACATTCTGAGCCACAAAAAAAAAAAAATATTAACCACCGCTGGCCACGTCATTCGCCGGAAAGAGTTGCATACCCACGATCGACAACAATAATAGTAACTGCCGGTACCTTCCCCCAAATCGTGACAACCTCCACGGAATCGACAAGGAGCCCATATAAAGCCCAGCCGCCAACAAAGTGCCACGAAATCTCATCGACTGCTTCTAATCGACGACCCCGTGAAGTTAACTCTCATCGGCGGCCAGAACCATCATCGATTGACAGCCCAATATCTACAGACACGATCGACTTCACTGTGTTGGCCTCAGTTTTTATTTATGCCATAGTTTGTAATTTTGGCTCAGTTTATATAATAGTTTAATTTGATTTTTGTCAAAAAAAAAAAAATAATAGTATTTCTAACATACATTTATTGGGTACCTCTTTTTCGACATGTTGATTGGCTCAGTTATTCGATGAACAAAATGGGAGATAATATCTCTTTATCATTAGTTTATATTACTATTTCATTTTAAAATTGTATCAATTAAATTTTGTGCTGCTATTATTCTAATATTTACTTACAATTCACATCTCTAAATCCCTAACATTGTTATATTTTCACTTCTATCCTACTCATTTTACGTGATTAAGTTGTTAGCTATTATTATTTTACATAGATCAGCAGTATTAACTTGTCATATTTGGATTTATATAATCCCCCAAAAAAATTTAAATTTAAATGTTGAGGTTGTTATTTTCAGTTCTTAATCGAGTTGTTTATTGATCTCTCCATACACTTCATTTAGCTTGTCATACATTGCATGCAATTGCATAGTGATAGTCTTGTCATATCTAGTTTCGTACCCTGACCATGGACCCTCCCCAATTTGATGCTCTCACCCGATAATTATCACAACTTGTCATTAACCAACAACAGTTACAAGCTCAATTAGCTTCTGTCCAAATTGAGATGACTGCTACTTATGAAGAGAATAGAGACCTAACTGCTAGATTAAACACCTTTCAGCAAATCCCATATTCAACTGAAGCTGAAAACTCTGAAGCGTCGAGTAATATGCATTATCATTGTCCCCAAGGTGGCTGACAACATGTTAGACGTGACCGTACAGATGGACGTCAAGTTCGTGAACGGGGACGAGAACATCACTATTACGATACTCATTCTCCTCCTTGCCACGATGAGCATTTCTTTAGAAATATTAAATTGGATGTCCCAACCTTTGATAGTTACTTAGACCCTAGTGTATTACTTAATATGTTAGAGATATAAATCATTTTTTTGCCTGGTATGGGGTCCCAAAAGAAGGGAGAGTTCAATTTGCTAGTTTGAAATTAACTTGTATTACTTAACTCTTTTGGAAAAGTGTTGAGGGGCTCTTTGAGAGACATCGTGCTCTCCCTATTGGGGTTGGGATGAAATAAGCGTCGACTTCAAGAATAAATTATTTACCCCAATCGTATAAGGGTAATTTGTTGGATCAATGGAATGCTTTTACTCAAAGTAATCGACCAGTGACTGAGTATGTCACTCGATTTGATGAATTTCGAATGAGATGTCGGTCATTAAGGATGAAGGCATGACTTTAAGTAGGTTTAGAAAAGGCCTCAGAGATGATCTTAACGTGAGCTTGTCCTTCGGGGTGTTACTACTCTTAACCATGCTTACATATCATTAACCTTATGGAGTTCGAACGCACACTTATGGGTGATTCTATTGTGTTTACCTTGGTTGTTATGGAGGTTCCATCGAACTCCCCAATAATAGCCCCTGCTGAAGCTCAAGTGATCATTCAAGAGTTTTAGAATATCTTCCTTGAGGACCTACCTGACTAGCTACCTTCTTTATCGGACATCCAACGTGCCATAGAATTAGTCCCAGGAGCATTGTTTCCAAATTTGCCTCATTATAAGATGAATCCTACAAAGCACGCTAAACTTCAGAGGCAAGTAGATTAACTCCTTCACAAAGGATTCATCCTTGAGAGTTTAAGTCCTTGTGCAGTTCCTGGATTATTGACACATAAGAAAGATGTCTCTTGGAGGATGTACATAGATAGTCGTGCCATCAATAAGATCAAGGTAAAGTATCGCATTCCCATTCCTAGGCTTGACGATATGTAAGATATGATGGTTGGTGCTACACTCATTTCCAAAATAGCTCAGCAGAGCGGGTATCACCAGATTAGGATTCGCCCTGGAGACGACTG
>CAIGRB010120708.1:0-11954 GCA_903798255.1 Fraxinus quadrangulata
AGATCCACAAGGAACGAACAAATACAGATCAGAAATAAGACATCAAAATCAGTTCCAAGTCGACTACAACTAATGTAACTAGTCACATATGGTAACTCTTATTATCTTCAAACCTGGGACCAAGAAATAGGTGCCTTATTAAAGAGTTTCAATTTGACATACTCTAATGACAAAGATTCAACTATCTCAATATCATCTTTTAAAATTTCAATGAAATGCCTCTCATAAAAAATATCTTTAAATTCACTGGAAAAGTGTATTTGCAAACCCAATTGCTAGAATTTATTACGCCAAGAGAAAATTGCAATAAACTTAACCCGAATCAATTAGAAATAGCAAAAATAATCTAGGAAAAAACCAAGTAGCCACAATTCATTAAGGGAAGAGAACTTGCAAATGAAATATTCTATATCCGAATACAAAAAAGGAAAAATGTATACACAAAACTCAATTGCTAGAAACCATAAAGAGAAGAATAAATTCGAAATAAAATACTCAAATTAATCACGACAAAGTACGAATCAAAAAATTGTATACACAAAACCCAGTTGCTAAACTTCATAAAATATTTTAACTATTAGAATCCAACATGAATTGCAGAATTTCACAATCAAAATCAATGGTGGAAACTGAGGGGGATACCAGAAGACTTGGGGACGCCATGAGTGATGTATGTGTAGAGATCGATGGCGGTGGGTTCTCTGGCTCTCAATTCCGTTTCTCGGGAAAAAAATTGTAGATTCTTCATTTGATAAAATCGATCCTCTTATGATCTATAAATTCGAGTCTCTGTGTGTTTATATATATAAATGTTGGTGTAAATATGTGCGTTTTAAAGGAGGGAGGCGAAGATGGTGGTATAAATCTGCGTGTGTTAAAGGAGGGAGGAGGAGATGGTGGAGAAATTGATTGAGGTAATTTGATAGATTTATCAATGTATTTAATACGATTTTGGAAGGTCTTTTTTTTAGGGTATTAATCTAATTTGTTATTTTTTTAGAGTAATGGGCCTAATTATCCCTAAAAAAATGGGCATTTGGGTTGGGCCCAAATGTTCAATGCAGGCCTATGCCTTCACTGGACTTGTTACGATCTTAGTTTTTAGAGAAATTACAAAAAATTAGGTGTTTAAAGATTGGTTTTTAAAAATCAGGCATACAATTTATTTATTCAAAAATCAGGTACTATATTAAAACCCTAATTCATAACCTAATTTATCTCTCATCCCTTCCCATCTCTCTCTCGTGCCTCCTTCCCCCATATCCCTCTCTCCCTCGCTTGTCTCTGCATTTGCGGCAGCGTCGCGATGACACTGCTGCAGTTCGCGGCAGCGTCGCGAACTTCAGCAAGCGGCAGCGTCGCGACACTGCTGACGCGAACGGCGGCGTGGTGGTGTTTTGATGGTGTTTTGTGCACATCAGCGTGGTTGGTGGTGGTGTTGATAGTCATCCGACGACGATGGTGGTGGTGTGTTGTGTGGTTGGATGCGGCGGTGGTAGTTTTGAGGCGATGGTGATTTTTTCTGTAGGATCGTAGAGAGAGGCGAGGGATTTTTGTGACAGATGGTGGCGGCAGAGGTGGTGGTTTTGGATTAATGGTGGCTGCAAAGGTGGTGGATCTGACAGTTTTTGTGATTTTTGTTGAATCCGGCAGTGGATCTGACAGTAGCAGTGGTGATTTGTAATTGCAAATGGTGATTTGTTGGTGGTGGCGATGTGGTGTCGGTGGTGGTGGCAACAGTGACGGGGATGCTGGTGGATCTCGCGGCTGCGAAGGCGGGTGGAGGCGGTGGCGATAGTGTGATGACGGTGATGTGTTGTTATTGTTGGTGGTGGTTAGTGGGGGTGATGGAAGTGATAGTGCTAGTGGTCCGTGACTTAAAATCTGATTTATGAATTTTTCCCTTGTTTTTATTTATTTTACACGTGTTGATAGAAGCAGTCGAAAATCATATGCCACAAGTAATTGTAATTGATGAAAATGGCAAAAAAAAAAAAAAAAACGTGAAGCAATGCCGGCAGCACAATTGCACAACGTGGAATTGAGTTAGTCTTGCCTTAATTCAACTCGCAAATGGAGAAAACAATGGGGACACAAAAATAAGGCAGTAAAAATCCAATAATGTAGAAAAGAATAAAAAACATCAACATTTGGTAGTAAAATGTCTACTTGTACTAATAAAATAAAATAAAATACTAGAGACGATATTTAGGAGTTTTGAGATAAAAATATTAAAAATAAGAGAGATAAGATCTAAAAATTAAATTTGATAAAAAGTAAGAAAAATAAATAAAATGAAAAAAATAAACTCAAAAAACACGTCATTTAAGTGGATGGTTTGCAGCCACAGAGAGAGAGAGATTCATTCATGTTTGAATAATAATTGAACACCGTAAAAATAAGAATTAAGCCAAATGTACAAGGTAGGAGCTTACACCCTCCTACAGTGGGATCCACCTCAATAAAAAAGTAAAAAAAAAAAAAAAAAAATTTGGCCCCCATGCGTGTTATCGGTACGAGTCATGTACATGAAACATGATTGTAAAAATAATTGCACTATTAAAAAAGAATTCATGTTATGTTTTCCTCACTCCCATCATGTTGTCAATCAGCCAATCTCATAGAACTTATAATTGTCCTAAAAATTTCTAGCAATCAAGCACAGCGTTTAGACTTAGCTTCCACGATGGTATTTAGCAAATAACAATGGAAAAGTGAATAAACTCGTAATGAAGTCCATGTTTGATCCCCATTTTTTAAAATTCATCTTCTCTTAAACTTATTTTGAACGCACATTTCAAGGAATCTAAATCTTTTATCAAACTTTTAATCATAATTCTTTTATCAACGTTTATGGAAATTTATTAAAGAGACGATTTTTAAACCAAACAGGGGCGGCCTTTTTGCATAAAAACAAACCGAAAAGGTTTTATTGTCGGATTTAAGACAAAAAACAAGTGGAACAATCCTATTTATGTTGTATTTGGCGACCGGAAAACAGAAGGAATAAAGCGAAGTTGAAGCATTATTTCGCAACTTGCAAGTGTGTGTTTGTGATTAATTGTACGATGAAATGTTATCATTATGTCATACTGATTGCAAGTTGTGAGCCACGGCATTGTTCTTGCATTGCTTTCACGATTTTATTTCAATTCTTGACGTCTGAAAATGTACAGTGTCGGTCGAGCGCCACTTTTGAATAATTGTCACACTTTTATGTAGTCTTTTTCTTTTACGCTCGATTATGTGGCTCTTAATTAACAATGATGATCAGTTTTAAGAATGTCTGTTTATCATTCTTCGATTTTCACTGAACTATTTGAAAATTGACAATATATTGCATCCCAATTTTCTTCCATTATTTTGACATTAAGGATTGGAATGGAATGGATTTCCGAGGGTAATTGTTTCGACACAATCATTTAGAGATGGTAAAATTCTCCTACCCACCCAATCCCGAATAGAGCGAGGAATCTGTATTTAAAAAATAGTATAAATAAATAAATCAAATGGCATAGTAAGTAACGGGCATGACCACTCTCGACCCAACTCCATCCCATTCACACCATTGCCATCCTGAGAATCATCGACGATTATATTGACGATCAGCGATTGAATTACCATCGATGAATGTAGACGATTATATTGACAACATTTTTATTTATAAGTGATAACTCCTTTCTTTATTTGATTTACCTTATTGAGTCGAATCAAAAGAAACTTTCACGATCGATTTTGACGAGGGAAGATGTTATAGGATCCCATCCCAAAATTTTCTTTTGTTAGGTCTATAACTGAAAAACCTACCTTCTTAAGATTAGAAGGGGCATTTGCTCCATTTATGTTTTTTAATTATTGTCTTTATTCAATGTCACGTCATATGCAAACCCAAGTGAGTCTAATAATATATCGTAATAAATGGATTAAAATTATATTTAAAACTAATGGTGAATCCCCAATTTTGGATCCAACGAGTGAGTTGGAAAACCTACTTTAGTTCACATTTAAATGTGGAGATTACATTGCATTATATAATAGTCTAAATGTAATCACGTGCATTTGTGACACGTGGTACCATTCCCAAATCCAGATAAACGTAAACCACGTCGAAGCATGTGAAAATATTAATTAATCCCAATTCGAGATTAATATAGTAATTGATAAGAATTGATGTTATTTAGTTTCTATTTCTCATCCACGAAGAAGTTATATTAAATCAACTTTTTGACGGTTCTTTTATTCAGACAAAAAATTTCAAAAAATTATGTTCAAAAGTAACTTTTAGCTTTTCAAAAGTTTTAATAAACGGGCCTTTAGTAATCTTCTAATCAGTATAAAAATCATTCTTAAAGCCTAATTAATTAAGTAATGAACTATGCTGCAAGTACAGATAACTTTTACTGATTTTTCTACAAATAAAAACACATGGCAGGATTTCATTGATTTTTGCCGAAACAAATTAAAAAAATGCACCATACATGTGCTAGGTGCTGCCATCTCATCACCTGTTTGATACCTTTGAACGATTCCCTATTGTTCTTAAGTAATGATTGGATGATGAATAATGCTACTCAAACAGGCTCTGCAAATAGGGGCAGGGACGTGCTGTGTTGACAGCACTCGTGTGGCTTTTTTTTTTTTTTCAAACTGTCCGATAATGTTTTGTCACGTGTCCTCCTATTTTTAATCCATGTGATTGAACATGTTTGTGTAGTATGATTTATGGGTAATTGTATTGAGGAAGGAGGGGGGAAAGAGGTGGGATGCAGGGAATGTGCAGAACATGGTGTACATTTCATGCTGCTCCACTGTCTCACATGCAAAGGTACAACCTGATTTCTGCATGTGACGTTCCATGTGCATTCTTCCCTTTAATTTCCTTCTCTCTCCCCCTTTCTTGCATTTGAGGCTGGCCCATACCACATTCACATGTGCCTTTTTGGGAGGCCAAACCCACCCCATCCCCTACCCCCACAATACAACTAGCTTGCAACCTCTGATCATTGATTCAGATTTTTATTTGTGAAGTGGGACATTAGTCTTGTTGCGATATATTAATAAAACATGCTTGTCAATTTTTATCAGTGTCGAAAAAACTCTATGTGGCCATTTCATAACGAAAGTTCACGATTTCATGACAAACATGTTAATCAATTTAGGAGATGTGTCTCCCATGCAAGTGTAATACATAAGCCTCTTGCTCTACGTTGAAGCACATACTTATGCCTAACCAAATTGAAGTTAATGGTGACTTTGTTTTACATGTTGATGCATACTTAGCCAAATTAGGCTAATGACAACAAATATAAAATTGGACTATTTTCCAATCTTAGGTGCCCATTTCGTATGGTCAAATTTTATGGAGTGTGTTCAATGAATAGACATTGTAAAGGGATATTTTGGGAATTGGAATTTTGAGGTCCCCATGTGCAATTGCAGATTAGCAAGCTTCCTCTGCATAAATTTCGTATTTCTTGCAAGTATAAAAATTTAATAAAAATTGCATGCTTAAATTGTTTATTGAATGATCATTAGTGTAACAGTTCAAAATTTTAGGAATTATTATCGTAGAAAACTAACTTCATTGAACATTAATGTAATTACTCAAAAATTCAATGACTATTAGCATAATTAACCCGTGAAACAATAATATTAGGTCACATGTCATAAAAAAACAATTAAATTTCATTAAATTACAAAGATATTTCCACTAAAATATTCAAAGATCCAAATTCCAAAATGGCATTATTGTAATTCCCATACACACAAGTGGCACTGTTTCGCTACTTATTTATACGCCCTGTAACGCACCCCGTTATACCATCATTCCCTTTCCCCCTTCCTCCACCATCCCAGCCACCGTTACGCCGCCGCTTCAAATGGGTTCACAGACAAGAAACTCCATAAGTACGGTGGCGAGGAGGAGGAGAAGAAGGGCCTCTAAAGTTCATAGAAGCTCGAGGCCGGGCAACATTGATAGAACAACCGCCGGTGGTTTATCGGTTTCCGACAAGTTGGAGGCTTTAAAGAACCTCATTCCATCCGAAAATGGGGAGATGAAGCCCGAGCAGTTGTTTCAAAAAACGGCCGACTACATTGTACTTCTCAATACCCAAGTTCTTGTTTTGCAGAAATTGATTGATTTTTATGGGTCTCAACCTCAAGAAAACCAAAATGAAAATGTTGTATAGATCATATGCAAGAATTTTCCATTATCGATGAATCTTAAAGGCTGAAATAGGGAAAAAAAAAAGGTTCTTCACTTCATTCGTTACAAAATGAATTAGATTTTAGTATAAAAGAATTTATGTTTCCTTAATACCATCGAAATTCTTTATTTCTCTTTGATGGGTTCTTGACTTGTTGCTTCTTATTTTTCAGTTTCTTGTAGTTCTTGATTCTAGATGAGAATTGGACTAAATCCCCGAATTTAGTTTCTTTATTTCTCTTTGATGGGTTCTTGACTTGTTGCTTCTTATTTTTCAGTTTCTTGTAGTTCTTGATTCTTGACGAGAATTGGACTAAATCCCCGAATTTAGTTTAGTCTCTAAAGTCGTTACAATCGGACTTGCCTGCAAAGTCAGACATTCACGAAACTAGTCTTCGGGCAAATGTAATTCATCTTTATTTTTCGATACACCACAAGGTGTCCCTTGTCCGATAACACAAATGTTGAATATAACTTATCTTTCAAATCGACTTCTAAAGAAAGGATATTACAGTAGTGAAAAGTTCGAGAGCCAAATATTTACTTTTAACGCCTCGAGATGAAACTATGTTTTTCTCTTGCAAGGGCATGCTTGTAATTGCATCAAAGCTGGGATGCACATTCTTTCACATGATATTTGAGTAGCAACTAGTAACGGCGCCCACATGCCATGTTATGGCATGCCAGGGACAAGTTGCTGGAAAATAATGGAGCTTTAAACATGAGCAAAAAAAAGGTTACAATTTTGTCTTTTCTTTTGTCCCTATAAAATCACTTACTGCAAAAAAAATATTTTCCATTTCTATTTTTTAGATATTTTGCCATTAGGTTTTATTTTTTACTCTTCCAGTAAATGAATTCGAACGAAGATTGCCCACTTTTATGAACTACGTACAAAACGTTTTCAACAGAAGTTCAACGATATTTGACATTAAATGCAATTCATCGTCTAGACATACTATCACTATTTTTACCCACGCTCGTCTATGAATATTGCACATAAATTCAGAAATCATGAGCTCATATCCTTTTCCTTAATCCATTCCACTAAATTATTGAAAATCTTATGGGATGATCCTCCTGTGGTTGTGGCACTAGCCATGGTCTTTGCTTGAAGATTCAAGGCCCTTCTTTTATATCTTTTGTCAGTCAAAAGTTGTTCCAACTTATTCTCAATTTCTTCCTTTCTTATTATTTCCTTTTCATCTTTGTCTAATCCCAGTCCAATTTCCCAGTGATCACAAATATAGGTCTGATTAAAAAACTGGTCAGCAAAATATGGCCAGCACAAGAATGGGACTCCATTACTTACCCCTTCCACGGTAGAATTCCAACCACAGTGGCTTAAGAAGCATGCAACAGAAGGATGAGATAAGACCTTTTGCTGCGGAGCCCAACCCACCATTAGCCCACGATGTCGTACTCTGTCTTCGAACCCTTCTGGCATGTCCGGTAGGGTCGACTGGACAGTATTGATATCTTGACGTACAACCCACAGGAATGGCCTATTCGTTAGCTCAAGCCCGAGAGCCAATTCTTGAAACTGAGTTTCGTTAAAAACAGTGAAACTTCCAAATGCAATATAAATAACAGACTGGGATGGTTGTTGATCAAGCCATTCTAGGCAAGTAGAATCTTGTGGCCAGAAGTGGCCGCCTGATTTTCCGAGACGGTTGTTGGACAGAAGAGGGCCTATGGGTTTACAATATGGAATAAAGTCTAATGCTGCAGGCTCCAATTCATAAGATGAATTGCAGATTGACCAATCTGCCACATTTGCTGAATTGTTGTTGTTTATTATATAATCAAACATAATTTTCTGTGATTCTAAGTCACCAATACTGGTCCACACCAAGGTCTCAGAGTTCATTAGAGGCATGGTTGGAGACAGTTGAAACATTTGTTTCTTCAAGACTCTTCCTGCAAAACAGAGATTTTTGACATAACTAAAAAAAATTCACTAATAAATTAAGCTTCTAAATAAGGTAGTTCAACATATTACTAGAGTAGATGTGCATCGTCCAATGTTTAATGAAAAAGGAATCTGAACTGCATGGAAAATAGCATCTCTAGTAGTCTAAACATTTTATTGTCGGGTTGACAAAAATAATGGAATTGTGTTTCTTCTCCAATAACTTAAACTTTTAAATAAGATAGTTCAACATGTTATTAAAGCAGATGGAGATCGTTCAATGTTTAATGAAAAATGAATCTGAATTGCAGGGCTTTAATAAATTTTTTTGTAGAATCAACAAAGAAGTTTTCATTTTGTACATGCCAAATAAAGAATTAGTAACCGCATCCAATGCGTCTCTAATAGTCTAAACTTTTTATTTGTTGGGTTAACAACATTAATAACTTAAGTTTCTAGATAAGATAGTTTAACGTGATATTAGAGCAGAAAGAGCTAATTCAATGTTTAATAAAAAATGAATCTGAACTGCACATGAGAAAACGTGTATAACGGTCTATATTTTTAAATGACATAGTTCTACAGTTTGAGGTTTACCATTACTGTCGATGATTCCATCGTCAATCAGCTTTGGACAGTTATTTCCCAAGGCCAACATGGCAGCCGCAGCCGGACAGAAAGATACACTCTTGATTCCCAACTTCTTGGCCAACTCCATCGCCCATCCCATGCCATAATCTGCTATAACACACACAATCTTATTGCTTTCAGTTCCATTTATCTTTTCAATTAAGTCCTCCAGCTTCCCAGGCATAACCGTCGAAATTGCCTCGGTTAACTTTCCCAGTTCATTTCTGTCCTCCCATGGTTCCAATCCATCTGGGATTGATACCAACTTTACCATTTCTTTTTCATGTGTGTTTTCTGCCTCTGTTAATGCTTTGACAACTCTCTTGTGATTGAATTCTGTGTTTACAAATGTGACTTTGATGCCATGTTTTACTAGCCATAGTGAAACTTCCATTAAGGGGATAACATGGCCTTGTGCTGGATATGGTATGGCTAATACATGTGGAGTGGCCATTGTACTTTTTTCACCCTCTAAAGTTCTAGTTGTGTTGTTAACCTTAAGTTTATGCTTACTTATATAGGCATCGAAGCTGGCATGCTCATTAAATAAACTCGATGTTGGCGAATTTTAAGTCTCTGTTTGGTTACAAATTCTTTTAAAACTCATTTTTTCTCTCACTCATTTTTCATTGCACTCTTTTGATAAAATAATTTTACACATAGAATCATAACTTTTTTTTACTTTTTAATCACATGTTCTCCAAAAATATTATTTTTTCACAACTCTATTCTTAAAAAATTTACATCAAACATAACTTGAATAGGGCATACAATGAAATGAGAGTATATTTATTGGGAATTTTACGGAAAATGGCAAATTTATGTAATTTTTAATAGTGAATTTCCTTTTCCTTTTGTCCCTCAAACTTGGTCCTTGTAACCAATTTCATTTTCAATGTTTTGTAATTTCACATAGTTTAAGCTAGGCTTTAGTTGGATATTCCTTGTCTGTTGTTATATCTTTGTTCTTTTCACTTGTTACAACTTTAGTATTTTATTATTTTTGTTGTCATATCTTTGTTCTTTTCACTTGTTACAACTTTAGTACTACTTTACTCTATTGTCTGCATCGCCTCTTCTTCTTGGAGAGATTCATGACTTCATTTTCATCGCCATAGGTTGTTTTCAATGGTGTCATTGCTCTTATAACTATGTAGCCGGATTTTATTTGTCGATTGATTCTATGGCCGGCATATGAAAGCAAATGCTACAACTAATGAAATTGACTTTAATTATTAATTAATATTGTGCTAGACATGACTCGACATTACAATGGACAAAAGTAATTACTATTTCTTTTATATTACTAAGCAATGCAATCAAATTCAACTTACCAAACATATGCAGTAAAACCTTATTTTGAGAGCTTCTTTGATTAGTAATATGCTTGTCTTGGTTGATTCAGTCGAGTCATTTTCTTGTTATCCTTTATCCTTTAGGGATAATTGCAGCAGCGGTCCCAAACCTTTCAATTTTTTGCGGACTTTATCATAACCTTTCATTTGTACCGCCATAGTTCCAAACCTTTCAAAAATATGTACCTGGAATCCAAATGGATGGATTCCATCTATTTGACCATTAGTTGACCAGAAAAATTGATTTTGACCGAACAAAGTAAGGACAAAATGGTAACTTTATAATTGATATTTTCCCAAATATTATTAACAATTAAAATAATAACTTAAAAAAATCAAACTTCATCTTCATCTTCTTCCCCGCAAAGGAGCCACCGCCACTACAGCACCTCCACCACCACCGCATCTTCACTCCACCTCCACCTCCACCTCCACCCCATCTTCATCTTCTCCCAAATTCCTCATTTACCCTGCTCAAAACCCTCGATAAAAAACTAATTGATTTTTCGAGACTTGAAAAGAATGCAAAGTGCTCTTGCATAAATTTCCAAAATCAAAGTCAATGCAAGTGTTAATTATCGGTCATATATTTTTAATCTTTACTAATATATAACTAATTTGATTGAAAAATCGAATACCAAAATCAAAGTCGATGCAAATGTGTTCTTGGCCGTGATGATGGTGGCTGTTATTTCTGGAGCAGCTTCAATAACTGACCCACAAAACCCAAAAACAAGGGATGAGCATTCAAGAAGACTCCCATTGTTGCCTTCTGAAAATGATTATAGTAACGGGGTTTCATTTGTGCTAGCCATAAGGCCTAAATCGAGAATTGTCTCTTTAAGACTTCCACTTCACCCTTAAATGCATATTCAATTTCCTCATCTTCCACCTCTTCTAGAAGGTATCCGTCCCCATTGGTGTCGAGAAACTCGACCTCGATTTTGAGCATGCCTCCTTCGAGCCCGAAGAGGTCTATTTCTGTGGACCGCCGACGTCCCTTAACACTTGATCTTGATTCCAAGTAGAGCAATTGCACTAAGGTTTCAGCTGCCACAAAGCTTTTGATCAAGTCACTTCTACTTTTGGTTTGAGAGGGGGGTGAAGGAAGGAGATTCTGACTTTTGGTTTGTGGGGTGGGGTTGCGTGGGGTGGGGTGGGGTGATGAACAGACTTTTCTTTTAATAATTTCAATTATTTTATGGGTATTAATTATAATGTTACTATTTTGCCCTTACTTTGTTAGGTCAAAATCAATTTTTCTGGTCAACTAACGGTCAAATGGATGGAATACATCTATTTGGACTCCAGGTGCATATTTCTGAAAGGTTTGGGGATCGTGGCTGGCACAAATAAAAGGTTAAGATAAAGTCCGCAAAAAATTGAAAGATTTGGGACCGCTGCTGCAATTATCCCTATCTTTTATGTGAGTGAAGTGTTAAAGCAAGTATAATGTGGGATATACACTAGAATTATAGGAGTGTATTACTTTTGGAAGACAAGACTCGATAATATTAACTATTAAGTTGAAAAAAAAAAGAGTTCGTGGTATTCTTTATCAAAGTTTTCATCGTAGGGCTCGAACTGAACACGTGTAATCAAACTTAGGGTTGATGCATTAGAGAATATAAAGGCAATATGTGAAGTGGAAAAAGAAGTTAAAATCTTATTTAGCCTCTATTTGGCTTCAATTCTTTAAAATTCTTTTTTTTTTCAAACTCATTTTCTACCACACGTTTATGTAATTAATAACTTTTATCAAAATTTACTAAAATATGATTTTTAGTCAAACCAAATAGGGGATTAATATATTGCGCAGTCCCCTCTAGAACAGCGTATTAAAAATACA
>CAIGRB010120708.1:12024-65939 GCA_903798255.1 Fraxinus quadrangulata
TATCTTTTGGGCTGAAGTCCTAAACCCACAAATGGATCAAATGAGTTATCAGTCTTTAGACTAATTATAAATCCAGCCCAAGCTACATATAATAATAAATAACTGACGAATAAAAATATTAAATTACTATTTAAATTTAAGTACTATATTTAACAGGTTTAGCACCCGTTTGACAATCATTATTAATTTTTTTTATATACTCATTTTCAACCATACATTCACACAATAAAATATTCTACACGTAAATCCAAAAATTTTCCTACTTTTTTAACCACTCTCTCTTAAAAAATACTGTTCAAAACTTTATTTTTACCAAATAGTGGTTGTCAAATGGAGGCTTAATACTTTTCTGTGTTGCTGAATCATCTTATCTAAAAGTTTAACAATATAAATATTTATTCCTTTATTAAAATTGATAATTTAACAAGTCTACATGTAGGTTGGATTATGTTATCTTGACATTTGCACATTTCATGTGTGTGTGTGTGTAGCATGTCTACGGACTACGTGTAAGTTGGATTATGTTATCTCGACATCTGCACATTTCGTAAATGAATGACGAAAATATTTGAATTTAGAACTTCTACCTTCTATGATATCACATTTGAGTTTGAAGCACCTCATCTAAAAAGTACACGCAAGTGTAAGGTGAGGCGGGAGATTCAAAAGAACAGTTCATGATGAAAGGAGTTGGGATGAGAATGCGATTCAAGGCCCAAAGTAAACAGCAAAAACAAGAAACTATAACCTATAAGGAATGTTTATTATATAATCCATATTCGAATACGAGAAGTCTAGTCTCGCACTGACTTGCCCTTTGGATAGCATGTATTAAAAGTTGTAAATTGTATTCCATGGAATTTATTTTATATTTGAGCTAGAAGTTTGAAATTTGAATGACAAATTAAATTAGACTTGTACAAGAGTTCCAAGATATACATTGTATTCATAAAAAAATAAATAACCCTCAATTTCTATTAATGTCCAGATTATCAAGCAAGATTGGTAACTTTTTCTAATAAATGTCTTTCTTGTCCTAAAATTATTAATGCTTGTTTATTATTTCAACTTGTCGCTCAAATATATTGTGTATCAGAAAAACACTTTAAACATTTTGACGCTTGATGTGCATATGTAACAAATTTCTTATCTGCATAAGTGTCAAACTCATTAATATTTTCACTAATACGTGAATTGACTCTCGTCACCTTCTAAACCTTAATTCCACCTCTAGAATTGAAAAAACCCATTATTTTCCATTCAATTCAAAAACACTCGCGCGTTGGCGTTTGATAAATTGCAAGAAAAGTATTGGACCACCAAACCTAGTATAATCCGAACTTATGATAAATCCACCAATTGTGAACAAGTAAAATTCTATAAAGCCCACCACATCACACCTGATTCTGATACCCACAAGCTGAATTCTTGGGCCCCACCCACCCCACACGTACCCCCTACCAACCTCAATTGGGGTGGTGATGCAAATATTTTTTAAGAATTGATTTTGAAACCTCGTATGTTTCAAAAACACACAACATTCTGATGTCACTACCAAATCTCAAGACACCCCACTCTTTATTATTGAATAATATCCAAATAATTGACTTGGATTTTGTTCACATTCTGATACTGATGATGATGACAGGTAGATAAATGTTTGATAGTTATGTTATTAATAGTTAGGAGCAAAGATTTTAATTTTCAGTGACGTGGCAGCAGCCCTTTGAATAAATGAAAGGGCAAAATCTAGCACAGAGAATCCAACTGAAAAACATGATTTTGTGACTTTTTGCTGTGACTGTGAGTATCTCTGTCGGGAAAAACAACCTCGTACTTTGTCTGAATAAGTTAACAGTTGAGAAAAGTAGTCAGAAGTGTCATCAGACAGTTATTTTGCTCAACCCAATAAAATACTGAGTCAAACAACACGTGATTCTGGGACACATGAAACATTCCAGCGCCAAGTTTTAAAAAATATTCCAACGGCTATGTCCCCCAAAAAAAGAAAAAAAAAACCACACTAGTGAAAGAAATTTTCTCATAGGTCTTTTATTTTTATTTTTATTTTTTTGTTGTGGTTTGGGTGGGGGTAACTGCATATTATCTCGAGACAAATGGATACAAACTTGCAGCTAGACAAAGTTAATCCTACAATACACATAAAACATAGAGTCTATCTTTGAAGCATACCTTAAAGTAGAATAGAGAGATCCATATGAGTCGGCTATGGATCCCTAAAAGGCAACATGCCCGAAATACTTAATTATTTTACGCACATTAGAAAGAGCATTTTATGTGCTTCATCAAAAACAAAAAAGTACAGCCTCGATTGCCTCACTAGTAGTAAGCACATCTTGGGTTCTCTTCTGTCCATTTCCGAGGTCTGTAAAAGCACATAGCAGCAGTTATGGGTTATAGGTACAGAAGGCACTGATGGGAAGGCCCTGATCAATCGGTGATCATAACAAAAGACAATCTGTTCCCTCTGGTACTGTCTCAGGCATTGGAACTGCTATAACGTATCTCTGGAGGTGTTTCTGCATTGATGATGTGCCAGAAGATGATGCTGTATCGACACCTTGATGAGCCCTGCCGTGAAACTTCGCCAAACGGTTGATGATCGAGAACTTCTCCAACTCCTGGGCTTCTGCCCTCGTGTCTGTAATCGATAAACTCTTGTCCAATCTGCATCATCAAATTACACTGTTTACTAGCTTGTGTATAACTTATCTTATAGATATAGGCATCAAAAAGAAAAGGTACAAGGCAGATCTAACCGTGAGGGCATGTTTGGTATAGAGTATTAAATTGCACTAAAAGTATAATAGAAACGTATTAACTTCTTTTTCTTATTAATATGGTTTAGTACTATTTAATCTACCTTACCAAACAATTATTTTTTGATCCTCGGCTATAGACTTTCTTAAGTCTGCTGTTTTGGTCCATAGAGAAATATATTTTTACCTTAACATGTTGCCCTCGAGAATCTTCATTTGACTAATGAAGCCTTCTGCAACTTTTGAGAAATCATAAGCACCAGTCCTCTTAGAAGTTTTCAGCTTCTCAGGTGACCTAAACATATTTAAAAAGTGACGTTCAGAAAATACAAAGCCACGATTACCACAATCTTTGATTTGGAAATAAAAACTACTTTAAAAAGGAAAATGAATGAACATATATAAAGACATCTATTACTTGTCACTGGTGTCAGATGGAAATTGAGAATTGGCAGTCAGGCTGCAGGCATCTCCCAATGTTAATCTTGCAGCAAAGTATGCCACAAAATCGTAGTTTGAACTTGCATCTGCAGAGAGAATGACTGTCGGTGCAGGCCGAAAGACCTGCTGCATAAGCTGTGTTGTAAAGATAAGCCTTCTCTTTGCTCGAACAACTGGGTGGGTATCTTCAAAAACTATGGCCTCCGTTTTAACCTGCTAATATGAAAATCATTATGAACAAGTTTTAATTCTTCTATACCAGAACAAATTATTAATTTTCTATAATATTGAATTTCGATATGCGATCTGCCTCACCTCTTCAAAGATTTTATTTGTAGCTTGTGCCCATTCTAACTCTGCTGTGCTGCAATACAATAACAGAACAAGGGAAATATTAGGAGCAGTGTTAGTTATACCTATAAAAAATTGAGCTACTATTTTTCCCTTTTAATTTTTGAATGTGATTACGTGCTGGATGAGGGTGGAGTACGCTTAGTTAAGCAGCAATTGACAGTAGAAGCAAGAAATGGTCTATTAGCGACATATTCAAATGCTCAGTAAGCAGAAAATGTCACAATGGTTCAAACCTAATATTTTGAAGCCTCCGCGAATTTTGAGTTACTTTGTGCCATGGTACAAGTTCAAATGGAATGATCTTACGCTTCCTAGGTCTTGAAACTGCCAAGTTTTGATAAGTGACATCTGAAGGTAACACATTAGTGGGAGATATTTGTTTACTTGCTACTGTAACTGGCCATATGCTGCTTCCTTGACTAGCCAAATTCAGCTGCATAATTGAGTTATTTGTTTGCAAGTTAGGATGAGTCCTTTCAGAAATTTGATTTACTGCAATAATTTCAGCATTGGCATCAAACAGTGGCCGCGTCTGCTCGTTTTTGAAGGTCCCATAATGTTTAAACCAGGATGGAGCCATTTGCAAACTAATCTGGGATGGACATGTCACGTTAAAATCTTCATTACTACCGATGGACGGATGAGTATCATTTTGACCAAACATTGCCATCTGTTGGGAATCACAAAGGTAAGCCCGTGATGAAATTTTGCCCGACTGATCACCTTGGGATTCTAGACAAAAGTTCCCTGGTGTTTTATTGTTCCCTGACGAAAATGCATCATTTTTCTCCATATCATTGACTCCTGATTTCTGTCCAGGCTGCTGGTAGTTAATACCAAAATCAACACCATCACATTTAATTGGCAACCTTTTACTAGAATCACCTTCCACAGGGTTTAGAGGCATTTGCCTTGGGTGCAGAAAGGAGTGATTTTGATTTAGATTATACAACGGTATCAAAGTATTGCCAAAGGCTCCAGCATCTGTAGCTGGAACTAAAGGGGTTTGATTGCCCAACTGATGTGCCATATATGAGTGCTGAATCAATGAACCAGGTTTAACATCTGCTTCTAAGTGATGCTTTCCCATAGAATCGTGCTCGTGAGTAAATCTACTCCGTGAAATTGAGGAATCTACCCCAGCCGAGCCATATTGGTGGGACCCTTCTTTCCCTGATCGCAGTTCATTACAATCTGATTTTCCTGAATAGGCCCCATATTCTTGTACACTGTTTTCTTGTTTGTGCTGCTCATGTGAAGGCCCTGCAGTATCTGGTAGACTGCTCAAAGCTAAATCAGAGGATCGGAGCAAATCTGGCCACACATTGGATTGCCCCATGGGAAGTCCCACATGCTGAGACGCACCTGATGTCAATGACGTCTGAGTGACGGGAACAGATCCTAAAATAGGCAATCCTTGATCATAAGGATGAGTGCTTTTAAGAGGACCATTATCTTGAGAGACAGTAGCATTATATGCTGGAAATTTACTTGCCCAATGACTTGTCATGGGTGGAACTGAAGGATGACGATTTTGAAGATGCGAATGACTTGAAGGCGATGATGCACTTGAGTTCCCCTGCAAGTTTTAGGCAAAAAAAATATTGAATAGACACGTAAATATTATATTTGCAAATTAAGCAATTTAATGGCAGTTCCATCTTTGTGAACCCTTCCATACAAACTCAAGATTTACATGACAGAAGTTTCTACCCACCGACGAAGTTTGAAAGAAAGGGTATGACTGTGGAGTCTGCTGATCTGCAAGTCCCAATCTTAAGCCAAATCCTTGTGGTAGAGAAGAAATGTCGCGTGATTTACCAAAAGATGCAGAAGTTTCAGTTAGGGGCGCTTCCTTTTGAGTTGAGTTGTTCGAGTTCAAGTTCCCATGTGCATGTTCCATGGACATGTCATCCTTGTTAAGTAGATCGATCATACTTTCACTACCATAGTAAAAATCAATCATAGCATGATTTACACAAAATAAAAGGTGAAGGATAAGTAGACAAAAGCAAGACAACAATGAAGATTAAGAAGTAAAGCAATAGTCCACAAAGAAAAGAATGATGCTAATTGAGAAAAAAGGAACACAATTGCCTTCTTCACATGCAACGAGACATTTTTTCCATAGGCAACTTCCTCAAATTCAGCATATTGTAAGCAGTGCCTACCTTGTTTGAGCAGTCACACTTTGGATGTGCGGATGAGAGAGAGAACCAAAGAGAGATGACGTGGGCATAAAATTGTTTTCAGGAGCCATCTTTGCTGATTCTGTTGAGTACAATTGATTTTTCGGATGGTGTACCTATAAACAAAGATTAGGAACCTTTTAGAAAATATAAACCTCTTCATTAAACAAAAACATTATCTTTTTAATATTTGCCTTGGACTCAGAAATCAGACCTTCGGATTACCAAACATTGTTGAGCTAGTTGTATTGAAAATATAAGTTCAACACAGTTCATAAATATAGGACTGAGCTAGCAGGAAAAACATGCAGCACCAACCTCATTAAATGGCTTTTGACTGCCACCAGTCACATGCTGCGGCGTACTCCCATGAGGCTTGTCTCTCGATTCATGCCCTGCATCAGAGAGAAAACTTTCATTAAGATTTCCCTTAGAAAGCAATTCTGTCTCTCACATTTTAACACATTTTTTCATTTAGCAAAAGTTAATAACAAAAAACTCTAATATTTGTAAAAGTAGTACCAAAGCATTGATGGGTTTTCTTTAATATAACCAATCAAACTTCATCCTTAGCACTCTCATCAATCAGGAAAGTTGGTTACTGAATTGCCAATGCTTAAAGAACGCTAAAGACAGTCTTACCTGAGAGGCTGCTGAAAGGTCCATTCACATTGGCACATGACATAAAGCTAGACTGATCTGTATCATTTTTTAAATGCTCATGACGTTGACCTAGCCAAAAGTTGGGCACAGGTGAAGATGTTTGAATCATTTGACTTCCTTCTACAGAATGCTTATGTCGAGGGCTATAATCTGACCACTTGTTAGCATTCCTAGGGGACTGCTGAATGGAAGAATGGGAAGACTCGGAGTGTGATTCCTCTCTCTGTTTGAGAAATTGGTCACCCGATTGCTGAAAACCAGGAAAGCTGTCATTCATGTTGAAATTATGAAAAAGAGCCTCGGATTTTGAACTCGGCAAGTCAACCCAATTATTTTGCTGTTTCCCACTGCCAATGTAATTTGAGGCCTTATTTTCAGTAGAAGGTTCTGGGTTCTGAATGCTCAATCCACTCCACCCTTCTTGTACCCCAGTATCACCACTCGAAGTTTCTGCCACAGCCGACTGCATAAGAGCACTCCAGCTACCACTTTGTGTAGAAGGCAATTCATCCATATAAGAAGTGAGTTCCAGGGTACTTGCAAAGCCTCCAGCATCCTCATTGTCATCCGTATTGTATAAGATTTTCTGTTCCAACGGGTCGAGAGAAGTGCCAGGCTGCAGAAAAATGCCTGGTTTTGGCACGTTTCCTGGAGCAAGTCCGTGCAACCCAGCTTGTTTTTGCTTCTGTTCAGATTCAAGAATTGATGCGTTCCTCTGCTGGGAGTAGTTCTCGTGTAAACTTCCCTCATTGAAACCTTGAACAAGGCCTTGTCCGAACAAATTCTTCTCCTCAAACACTTGATTGGGTAGGAGCGCTCCATCTGGGATGCATAGCTGGTCTGAAGAGAAATTGCTTTTTTGACTGATAACTGAGTTACTGAAGGCTGATGGTTGCATGGCGGGAATTTCCAATGGGCTATTTTTGTTCATGACCAGTAGATTGGAAGAATCATTAGACGACCCCCCAAGGTGAGAATATAAAGGTACACCAAACTGCTGTTGTGAAAATCCCAAAGAACGTCCAGCCATATTATGAGGTTGCGAAAGACCCAATCCATTAGAAAAACCTTGAAAAGTAGCTGATCCACCATGCTGTGTCATGTCCATATTACCAACCACAAACATTTGCGATGGTAGCTGATTTACATAATTCTGTTTTTTACCTTCGTCCATATCCTGGAGCTGCTGTCTTCGCTGCATTTCCTGGATATGTTTAAACATAATTTGCCGCTGCAACATCTGTACGTCACTGAATTTATATCCCTGCCTTGATGAGGCTGTTGCATTCCCTCAAAGCCTTTCGAGATATAATTTAGACAGAAAGGGTTGAACTTTTTAGCAGCTTAATTCCTCAGAAAACTTAATCACATAAAGACTCCTTTGAGGAAGAAAAATATTCTGGTAGAAAATGAAAGAAATACCGTGTAAGTAAGGACATCAAAACGATTATATTGCAAAAACGAACGCTTGAACCTTAACATATAAAATGCTATCTAGCTTCAATGGTGCTAGATCATAAGTAGGTGCTCATACTTGATAAGTCCCCTGTTTGTCTACCATTAATCTAAAACTCTATTTGCTACAATAAGATTCTCCATCACACATTCACCCAATAAAATAAAATATTCTACACACAAACCAATAAAGTTACTTTAAATTTCAATCACACATTCTTCGAAAAATACTATTCAAGACTTCATTCCAAACAAGCTCTAAATGAAAGTGACATTGTATTTAAATGAATCAATCATTTAATGCCATTAGTAGTTGCCTAAACTGGTGCTTACCACTAATAGGATTGAATATCATTACTCAAAACATATGTGGATAATATACTTAAGATCCCGACTCCCAAAAATTAAACCCAACTAGTGAACCTCGGAATTATATCAACATTATTTATAATTCACAATCATTACAACTCGCAATATAGTATGCTTTGTGAAAAAAATTCCAACATATTTTAGTTCAGCTTTAGATACGTTAACCATGCGACAAGAGTTTAGGAAAATGACCAAAAATCTATGTCCTGTATATGAACTTTAAGTTCATGTATCTTGAGTGGAAAATATAATGAAGATCTACTAAATCAGTCCACAATGTCTCCAAAACCTAATGAAATCCAATTCCAACACTACCCTGTAGTCATCCATCACCACAATAGAAGGAGAGTAGGCGAGAGGTGAAGGTAGCAAGCAAATACAGTTAAAGGCAGATGGAGAGGATGAAGGCAACCTGCGCAGCCTAAGTTTGGAGTTGGAACAACGATAACATTTTAGAATTGTGGAGATGCCTAAATTCTAGAATGTTCGTAGGAAGAGGTTTGAAGGAGAACTCTAGGATGTCGTAGGCAAATATAGAGAAATGTAGGAAGCAACATTCCAGAATATTCCATAAGAGGAAAATTGTAGAGACAACCCCTGCACTAGTAAACATCTTAGATATTTAGGGTGGTTGGAACTGAAACCTCTCGCACCACCATAGGATTGTCTACCGTAGGATAAAAAGTAGGTGGAAGTCTAAATAGCGGCCACATCTGAAAGCAACCAAGTTGTGAGAACAAAATTTGGACAGCTAGAGTACCATGGTTGTTTGGCGTTGTAATATGATTTCTGCATTTTTCTCTCTAATCAATCTCTTACCATACTTGTGAGTTTTCTCTTTCACAGCAATGTCATGCCAATGTTTTTGAGGTTAACTTAGCTAGTGCTGCCAACCATGGGTAACAAGAGCATGAAAGGGTCAACTCCATGAACAAGGAGCTTGAGGACATATAAATTATGAAACATAATTTACTAGTTGGTTCAAGAATTTACACAACTATTTTTGTTAAACAAAAAAAAAAAAAAAACCCATCAATTCATGCCGCCCTGCAAAATTTTCATAAACTGTCTTCAGTTTGATAGATTAAACTTTTCAAAAAAAATAAAATAAACTTTGAAACCTTAACATCTCATGATGATTACAAACTGTCTTATTCAAAATCTCAACTTTCTAGAAAGAGACGGCAATAGCCAAAATTATCACGGAATTATTAAAAGTCATAATTTTTTTCAGTTTATCTAGTAAACCACTACTGAGATTTGCTAATAATTAACTTCGCCACAAATAAAGTAAAATAAAGATTGAAAAAAATGATTCAGAACTAGCTAAAACAACCCCTGGTTACCAAAAATTAACCAAATTAATATAGTAAATCAAACAACAATTGCCACCGAAAAGTTCTAACCAAATTTCGTCTTAAAAAAAAAAAAAAACAATTACAACCAGGTGAATGTAAAATTAATTCAAGAATTGAGCTTAATATCCAAGAATTTTACCAAACGAAAAACCCTAAACAATTGTTGCATGTTCCCGGATACCCAAATCATTTACCTCGAATTCCATAAAAAACATATACAAACACAACAAAGAATCAAATATAACCCCATTTCACCAAATTAAGAGTTAAATTCACATAAACACAACTCAAATTACTAATTGCACAATTCAACCTGCATGAAAGCAGAAAAAAGCTCTAACCTTCACTATGAACAAGCTAGAGAAGCATAAAAAGCCATAGTTTTAAGTAATTAGTGTGTGATCTGAGATAAATAATGGAAGGTTGTTGAGTGTGTACGTGATATTTACCTTCTTAAACTTACTTTGCAAATATTAATTTATGAAATGGAGATCAAGACACTGCAATTTCTTCGAGCTAGAACTGTACCAAATGCTTCCTCTTTCTCTTACTATACATACAAAATATGTATGTATAGGTACCACTGTTTGCCGCTTGCTTTCTCTCTCTAGCTTTAGTAAGGAGGTGGTTATGTTTTTCAGACAAATCCCAAGATAATAAAGCCATCAAAACCGTGCAAGAAAATAACAAAAAAAAATACCTTCATTTTCCTGGTTCGGTGCAGAGCGGACGGTTCGGACTCAGATTTGGGTATCCGAAACTGAGATTTGTTTCCATGTTATGCAATGTACGATATTATGAAATGGTGAGTGTCGGATCAGATATTTTACAAGAGTGGTCGGTCAAGATTGAAGGTCCATGTACGCCTGACTATACTGGATTATATCTATGTGTGAAAGGAAGAAAAAGTGGAATCCAAGAGATCTTTCCACGCGCTTTTGTGCACGCGCTTGTCGTTTTCTTTTATGCTTGCTTTTTGCAAATTTTTCCTGGAAAAAAAATTTAAAAAAGGAGTTTTCGTGCGTTGAATTATTTTTGCTCTTCATAATGTGGCAGTATTTTCTCGCCCACCTAGATTTAGCTATCTGTATTTATCTTCTTGTAAAAAACTGATTTGTGTAATTTTTTTTAAACTGTCCAATAATATTTTACAAAGTATCAATATGATGTATACTGTATGATTGAATTAATAATTAAAAAGTCATTAGTATTGGAACGATCCTAAAAATGCGTTTGATTGCGAACATGAAATTTACATGAAAAGAAAATAAATTCTAAATAAATGAATTGTCTAGAACTTATTTGTATGAAAATTATTAATTAAATGTGTTTGATTGATTTAGTTTTACCTTTTAAATATTATATATGTTTATTTTTTATTGGTTAGTAGATAAGAGATGGGAGATAGATGAGAGAGAAATAAGGAAATAGTGAATTACTTGAAAAATAAAAACTACCCCTTGTTTTCAAGAAAAATGTTGTCACGTGACTAAAAGTAAGAAAATATTTTTTGGAAAAAAGTGTCAATCAAACAGTATAAAAGTAGAAAATTAGATGGCAAAACATATTTTTCATGGAAAATATTGGCAATCAAACGCACCCTAAGTTAATTTCCTCCTCTTTCTTCTTCTTTTTCTTCTTCTATTGGTCATTTATTCATTCATTAGAAATTAATTTCACATAGACTAAGGGCTTGTTTGTCTCCCATTTTGGGAGAAGAAATAGAGTTTTGAATAGTATTTTTTTGAGAATGTGTGGTTAAAAAGTAAAGTAATTTTGTTTGTTTGTGTGTGGAATATTTTATTAAGTGAATATGTGGTGAAAATTATTTATTGTAGCAAACAATGTTTTATAAAATGGATGACAAATATGAGCTTAATTTCTGAACAAGACTGAAAAATTCGAAGAAACTGTCAACTATAAAAATGTATTAAGTTAAAATTGATAAATAAATTAAAACATTAAGGATTTTATTTAAGGTTTCAAAAGAAATATAAGAAGTAAATTATTACTTATTGAAAATATTGGCACAAAAAGTACAATCCATTCGGAAGCAACTCAAATGGTATAGCGCTCGCTTTGTATGCGAGAGGGGCACGGGGTTCAATCCCCCGCATCTCCAAACCATTAACCATTTTCAAATCAATTTTGATTCCCCCTTTTCAACAAACTTTTGTAGGATTTACCTTTTCCAACGTTGCAAGATTTGGGACGGTTTGTGATTACATCACATGAATAAATCTGTTACTTTTTTTCAGGTACAAAAAAGCACCAATTTTTTTTGCCTCATTTCGAATTAACAACTTCAAACACCCCTCGTAAAACAGAATTTTGGGTTTCCTCCTACACTAAAGAATATTAATAGCAAATATCAGAAGCTTAAACATTCAAAAGTGAGAACTACAAAAGCTTGTATAAATCATATAAAATATTCTTACAATTCCCACATTCCCGTGAAGAGGGCGTAGTACAAAAACTACGAACTTCTAGTTCATTGTAGTGTCTAATTTCATAGAATACAAGTGTACCGAACATGCCATGTCTTAACCATAATTGATAGTCCATTCCTTCGTCCATAAACTTCTGCCAGCTTCCATCCAAATCAACTTCCCTGAAAGGATTCCAATCAAAATGTCCAAGTTTCACAACAAGTGTATCACCAATTTGCAACATAACCATCATTGTTAGCATGGAATATTTTTATGGGGCTGCAGCAGTGGATTCCAGCCCGTTTCTGAGCTTTGATCAACTCAGTTATGATGTACAGATGCCGAAATCATAAAAATGATCATAAACTACCACATGCTGCAAATTTTATAAGAAAATATTCATCCAAGAAATGAATAGATGCATAAATTTGGTGAATAGAGTTTCAACTAAGACACGACCGTATTATTCTAATCACTAGCTTCCGACTGTAAAAAAGAATATGTTTACCTGATGAGCGTTTTACTCGAGAAAAGAACGAAGCAAGAATAAGAGTGAAAGAAAAGAACTTAAACATGAACACACGAGAGGCCTACATATAAAATGAGCGTTTGTTTTCTAGCAGGAGATAAGATTATTTTTATTCTCGTCATTTCTCCTTATTCCGGTAGTATAACCGAAAGTGTCCAACATTGGTGCATAAAACTTAAAAGATGTGTGAAATTGGCATAAATACACTTAGAGACTACAGTCCTTGGTTGTGTTAAAATGTAAGAATATCTTACGTAAGCTTCTCCCTTGGACCCTGAGAAAGTGATATGCACATATAATACACATTTACTCTCTCTACCCTTTAAGCCACAACAGACTTGTATAGAAAGTGTGTGTACTCGCATGTGCGATGTTGGGTGGGTTGGGTGGGGGTCGGTGGGAGAGTGAGTGAGTGAGTGATGACACCTGTGTAGATCCAATATCATGAGACTCTAAGAACGTGACAGCACGAGAGGGCCACCATCCCATTACTCCGATTGGTTTCCCTTGAGGATCTATTAATCTCCAATACTGATTATGCAGTGCAATACTGATTATAAATAATATAATCTGTTAAATTCAGAAGATTGAAGTACTGAACAAAAACTAAACTTAGTTTATTCCTATAATCTAAACACAACCCTCCTCCTTTATCCGGGCTTGGGACCGGCTATTATTCGTCATAGGCGGAGTTGAAATTATACATGAAATAATATATTATGCAATTCCGTGTACAATTTTTTAAAATTTAAAACATGAGATTAATTATATCATTTACACTTTTAATTTATTTGAAGATAACAAAGTATAAGTGTGACAAGTGGCCAGACCCAATTTGACACCACTATATTAAAGTTACAAGTAAAAATAAGTTAGATTCTGCTAGACTTAAAGCACAATTTTAGAAATCAAATGGTAAGAGAGCTGAGAACAGATTCTAATTCTAAGTTCTGTCCACTAATTTCGGCAGACCATTAAGGAAATTTCTATTAGTTGGTTGATTGAAAACCAACAAATATCAGTAATGAGATGAGATTGAGAACCTTTTGACAAAATTACCCAAAATATTATTAAATTGAATCAAGATGGTATCTAAGTAACTTCAAAAAAGAAACCAAAATTTTGAGGATGTTACTAGGAGAAAAGAAGCATTTTGTCATATTAGATAAAACACACAAGCAAATTATTCACAGTTGCATCAACTCTTTGTTCACGAACTGTAGAAATGCAAGACTTGAGAATTATAATAACAAAATTAGTTTCATGCAAAAAAATTAACATTCAATACCTCAGCAGAAAGCTGACATCATCATGTTCCCCCTCCAAAACAGCCTGCAAAGTTACTATTGCATCCTATGTTTTGTTTAAGACGTTTGTACCCCTCCTCAAACATTAATACTTGAGGATCCTTTACTGAAGAAGCATTATTGAAGAGCAAACTCTGTAGCAGCATTCCAAAGAGAAGATAATAGCTGTCTCATTTGAGGATTTGCCTGGACGAGACTGCATCATGGCAAAATGAAGTATGAACTTGTAAATAAAAATCTTCTATCTCAGTTTCTTCCAATTCATCTTCACGGTTCATTGCCAAAATTCTTGTTTTCTGATGAAGTGTATGCAATGCATCCATTGTTTTGTTGAAATATTGTATCCCTCATCAAACTCTAACACTTGAAGGTTCTGTACTGAAAAAACAAAATTGATCCCAATTGCAAATTCTGTAGCAACATTCCGTGGAGAAGATGATAGCTGTCTCATTTGCATGTACAAGTTGATCATATACTGCAACATGGCGAAGTAAATTATGAATTTGTGAACAAAAATCTTCTATCTCAGTTTCTTCCAATTCATCCTCATGGTTCATTGCCAACATTCTTGTTTTCCAATAAAGCGAAAATAAAGTTACTATTGCATTCTTTGTTTTCTTGAACATATTGTACCCCTCTTCAAACTCTAATACTTGGAGCTCCTTTACTGAATAAGCAATATTTATCGCAAGAGCAAACTCTGTAGCAGCATTTCAGGAATATATATTAGCAAATGGATGTCACCCCGTATCGAATAGCATAACATTGGGCAGAGAATGTAGTAATTTAGCCAGAGAAACACCTTCACTTGTACGTGTTGCATTATCAATCAACATATGAAACAACCATATTGTTAATTCTGTCAAATCATCCTAGCCATTTAGTCTTGCCTCACCCAGTTAAAACTCGCAACTGTTAGCAATCTGGAGAGACTAAAGCAGACGGAAACTTTAGATTATAGATAAGATATAATTTTGAACGGATGATTTCTATTCATAGCGAAGTACACAGCATACAGATCATCTTCTGAATAAGTGAGAAGGCGTGTCTTGGAAGAACGTGTTTTTTGTTTCATTTCGCCAATCTGCATTTTTACACGGTCTTAGAGTTGTTGCTTATGGATTTAGGACTACAATATCATGAATCTTGGTCAAATAACTTATATCATGAATCTTGGTCAAAATAACTTATCTTGGATATCTCTGACGAGTCTGGATAAATATCAGATGAACTTGTGTTCAGTCCATATTTTCACACCTGCTAATATACTGCTTCATTTCACCTTTGAAACTATTTTCAAGCCACTGGATTCCCTTCCATGCCAATCTGGTCATCTCAAGAAGACCTGAAAAGAAATCCATCAATTTGGATCAGTCACAGAAATTCAAAGCATGCTTTTATTTTTATAATAATTACAAGGAAGCACGGCACATTATGTCAATAAGTAGTGGTGTCAAACGAGCCCAGCTAGGTCAACAAGGGTACACAGCCAGTGTTCAGTACGCGTTGTTGGTCCATTGTATATTGAGTTTTTTTAGTAATTAATAATATAAAATGTTAAAACTTAGAAGATTGAAGTACTGAACAAAGACTTATTTTATTCCTTTAATCTAAATGCAACCCTCCTCCTTTATCCGGGCTTGGGACCGGCTATGTTTAGACATAGGCGGAGTTGAAATTATACACGGAGTAATGTAATACATAGATTTCTATGTACTATGTTGTTCTATGAACAATTATTTTTTTCTTAAAAAAAATAAAATTAATTATATCATTTACAATTACTTAAATTGATTGGCTACGGAAATTTTTTCTGTTGCCCTCCACCAGTATTAACTCCCTCTTTCACCAATCTCACTTAGGCCACAGCCCTGAATGGAATTGCCGAATAGGTAGACCAGAAGTTCATGTCACAGTATTAACTCCACACCTTTCGCCGATTACTCTTAAGGAGGGGCTAGTTCTAAAGGCAAGGAGTAAAGCATAAAATGTCCCATCGAAAATTCAACAAATATTGTGGAGAGAATCGCTGTTGCGTAAGGAATATTACCATCAAGAAGCAACAAATCTTGAAATAAATATAAATTCTAATGAGCTATAAGAAGAGAGTAGTGCTTAAATGAAGGGGACTCGAAGTTAAATCATTGACAATAATCAAATCGAGTCTAATTAAATCTTTTACAGGAATGCAATTGAGTACAAAATCAAATCAAATTAAAGCATGTTTACCTTCCAAGATGCAAGATTGGTGATGAAGACGATGAAACCACTTTAAGTCAACATTGACAACAATCAAATAGAGTGCAATTAAATCTTTGACAAGAATCCAATCGAGTGCAAAATCAAATCGAATTAAAGCATGTTTTTACGCAAATAATTTGATATTACCTTCCAAGATTGATGATGAAGACTACGAAACCATTGTAAGTCAACATTGACAATAATCAAATCAAGTGTAGTTAAATCTTTCACAAGAATCCAATCGAGTGCAAAACTAAATCGAATTAAAGCATATTTTACCTTCCAAGATTGGTGATGAAGACAATGAAACCACTGTAAGTCAACATCGACAACAATCAAATCAACTGTAACTAAATCTTTCACAAGAATCCTATTGAACGCAAAATCAAATCGAATTAAAGCATGTTTACCTTCCAAGATTGCAAGATTGGTGATGAAGAAGATTAAACAACTGTAGGTCAACATTGACAACAATCAAATCAATGCAATTAAATCTTTCACAAGAATCCAATCGAGTGCAAAATGAAATCGAATTAAAGCATGTTTACCATCCAAGATTGGTGATGAAGACGATGAAACTACTGTAAGTCAACATTGACAACGATCAAATCAAGTGTGTAATTAGATCTATCACAAGAATCCTATCGAGAGCAAATCAAATCGGATTAAAGCATTTTTACCTTCCAAGATTGCGCAAGATTGGTGATGAAGAAGATGAAGCAACTGTAAGTCAACATGTAATTAAATCTTTCACAAGAAGTCAACATGTAATTAAATCCTTCACAAGAATCCTATCGAGTGCAAAATCAAATTGAATTAAAGCATGTTTACCTTCCAAGACTGATGATTAAGAAGATGGAACCACTATAAGTCAACATCGACAACGATCAAATCGATGCACTTAAATCTTTCACAAGAATCCAATCGAGTGGAAAATCAAATCGAATTAAAGCATGTTTACCATCCAAGGTTGGTGATGAAGAAGATGAAACAACTGTAAGTCAACATTGGCAAGAATCAAATCGATGTAATTAAATTATGTTTACCTTCCACTATTGGTGATGAAGACGATGAAACCACTGTGAGTCAACAACAACAATCAAATCGAGTGAAAATCAAATCGAATTAAACACTGTTTTTACGCAAATAAATCTGATATTACATAGGTGATGAAGCCGATGAAACCACTGCAAGTCCCCATTTTCCCAATTCGTTCACTATAAATTTTTAGTGGGAAAAACCCAGAGTTTCCCTCGTTTGCGCTATTATATAGAGTACCGTTTTGGTCAAATATATAGAGACGCAATTGTTAGTTTCCTTTTTGGAAAAGAGAGAATTAAATATCTATATGGTAACTATTTTCCTTTTAATCCCCGGAGTCAGTCACGTGGAATAACCGTGAACTCGATCCAACCCATCAAATTAACCGGACATCGGTTTGGATAAATGAATTTAAATGAATTGGACCTGACTCGAATTTGTTAGGATCGAATTTGAATCTCATCGATTCAGTCTACATATTGGGTTTTTACCCAACCCAGCTATCTCTATATGATTATAGGCCTTTTTATAATTTGGTCTCTTCATAGACTGTTTTCTTGATTTCTATATCAATTGATGTTGATGATTAAAGTCTTTGAATTTATAATCCAACATGAATCATTTATGAAAATAATAATAATAATTGATTAAACATACGACACTGTTTTGTTAGAAGAAATAGAATTAACGACCAACGATTTCATAAGTAGGAAAGAGTAAAATTTTAGAAAATCTAATGAATAGATTTGACAAGTGTACGAAAGTGTACTTTAAACACCAAATTACCATGCTAAAATGTCAAAATTTGAATAAAAATCATTGGAATTAATTCATGTTCTTAAAGTGTTGTTTATTCACTTTAAGAAAATTTATAATTCAATTCATGTGTTTAATTTCAGGTTTTTATCCAATTGAAGAATGGGTCTCTATATTTAAAAAAAAAATTGTCCAAATTCTGTCGGAATGGGCACCGCGGCGTCGGTTGCGAAGTAAAGGAATTTTCAGTTTTTTGAACTCTTTTCTGGCCCATTCAAATTCAAATCTTCAGGGGACTTAAAAGTGATGAAAAAGGCAACCTAAGGGACACTTTTGAAGAGCAATCAAGGAGGAGAAATAAGAGATGAGCGACAATTACATGAAGAACTAAACACCTTGGTGAAGTTTGGAGGAATTCAATTAGATTCGATGATTTCAACATTATTTGATTCATAGATTTAGATTTTCATTTTAAACAATTCTATGGTTTAGATCTTTTTTTATTCTTAAAAGTATTTTGAGATTGACTAAACTTTTATTAAATTCTTCATAGATTTAGTCACGATTTCTCTATTGAATGATTGAAATACTCGTTTAAATTTTAATCTCGTTTAAATGAAAGTATGAATACTATGGCATCTGAGTTAATTTTTAGAATTACAATTGAATTAAATTGATTGTAATGACAATTCTTCCTATTAGAAAAACTAGATTAAGCAATCATTGATGTTGAATGACCTAATCTAATTGAGGGAATTCTAACACTTTCACTATTTCAAACTTTAATTTTATTTTCATTCAAACAATTAAATTAATTTCACGCATTCAAAAGAACATTCATCTTTCGGATCCTTTAAGTATTTTTTAACTATCTCCTTGTGGAATCAACACACTAAAGTTTTGCTACAACTATGCGTTATTCTTTAGGCATAATCAAGATTTGGTAATATATTTTATTACGTGATTTTATAATAAATTGGTTCTAAAAATTTTACTATCTAGCCGTATTAAAAAGAATCTTTCAATACTGTTAATTTCAACTAAAGCCCCGTTTGATTGCAAACTTTTCCATGTAAAATGTCACATTCGAAGAAAACGGATTCCACTTTGATCGTTTGATTGCAACGTGAAAATGAAAACTGAATTCCAATGTACAACCACTTTAAGCTACATTTTCTTTGTTTTCATGGAAAACGAATTCTTATGAATTTGGTGAATTTTTATTTTTCAACTAACATGGAATTGAAATTCTTTTCCACATTTGCCTATCAAACGGACCATAATTTTAGTAAATTAACAAAAATGGAGATATTAAGTAGTGTGTTTGATAAAGAACAACAATGTTCAATTTTTTTTTATTTTTTTTTTCATATACTGATTGATTATACTTTATTGTGAGTCAAACTTATCAAAATAAAATTTTCATCTTTATTTACCAATCGTGGTAGCTCCCCAGTAGCTCAAAGAAAGTCATTGAATTCCTGAAGATCCAACAAAGAAAGTAAAAATGCCCAATACAAATAAAAACTCCTTGCAAGGCTTGTTGGAAAAACCAGTCGGACTTGATTACTCGTCATTTGCTATCCCGAATTATAAATTGAATCTTTCTATGCTAAACTTAGCCCCGTTTGGCCCTCATTATCCCAACAAATTATTTTTCTCTGTCTTATTTTCAATCATACAATCTTCCATAAAATAATATTACACGTAAACCAAATTTTTTCCTTCTTTTCCAACCACACTTTCTCCCAAAAAAAAAAAAAACATTATTCCAAAAATTATAATTTCAAATAATGAGGACCAAACATGGACTTAAGCACTCGATTCATAAATATACGATCGATCCATACCTATCCAACACTTTCTATACATGTATCATAATTAAATTGCTTCTAGTTCATTCATTTCATAACCGAAATCGCTTGTTGATGATTGATTATGTGAACACTTACATTGCAAATGGAATACTAAACTCTGTTTGAATGAACAAAAGAAGAAAGAATAATACAAAAATTATTACATTAGTAAATAAACCGTCTTTCAAATGATAAAGAATTTAAAAATTCACTAGTTTTCTTCCGAAACCTTGAAAAATGTGTACGAAAGAATCAAGTTGTTGATACCGTCCATTCTAGGATCCGTTTCAAACTCGGGGTCTATATAAAAGAACACCTGCAGATCGAGATGTAGAATCGTGTAACAAGATTCCAAGAGCAGCAGCAAAAGTTAGCTAGAAATAGAAGAAGAAAACCACTTACAGGCATGTCGATCTGCTCTCCAGGAAGTAGTCGCTGCTCTTCAAAACAAAAGCATTGTATTTTGTTGAAGTAAACTGCAGCCTGAAAGGTGTCATTACTCAACTATTTGCTTTCTCGAGGTCATATATTGAGAATGTAGAACAAGTAGAATTTTCTACCGCAAATAAAAGATAGAAAAAAAAATAAGTTTAAAAAAAAAAAAAAATTGTCTCATCTTCCAGAGTACCAGACAAACAAAGTCAAATCTTCTGACCCACATGAGCGATGTCACATTGGCATTCATCACAAAAAATATGAATGTAAAAATAGATTTTAGATACTTGTTAGCTGAGCATTGGAGTTTATTCAATACAAACCTATAATAAAATGTCCAGACAAGCAGGATCAAGCTTCAGTCAAATGAAAAAGATTACTAGGAAAATGTCCCATTGATAGGAGGATACGAGGGAGTGGGAAATTTAAAAGTGCTGGAAAGTGCAATGGGTGATACAAAAAGGGAAAGAAGTTCATTGGGCGAAATTAATGTTTCAAGATCATTCCCGTGTAGAACTTCAGTTTGCAGTAGACAGTAGTTGAAAGCCATTGCAGGATTTTGCCACATCTATGAAATGGACTTTAAAACAATCCTACGAAGCATCCCCTATTAGTGAATAGGGGCACATTTATAAGACACTAGGTATAAAGACAAGTGGACAAGGGTCAGTGAGGAGATGAGAAACAAAATGCAGAGAAAAAAATAGCAAGAAGAAGATGATGGAAAATTTTGTTTGCATTACTGTCATGCTGTAAAGATCTATATACAAACAAATTTACAGACAAAATGAATACTAGAAGAACATAAGAGAACCTATATCAGAGTGACAACTGAAAAGAATTACTCAACCGCATTGGTGCATGCAAAACTCCAGATCAAACTCTTCCTCAATGCTGTCCGCATATCAAAAATAATTTGAGCCCCATTTTATCAAAGACTCATTTTTTTCAACCACACATTCTTCAATAAAATAATTTTACAAGTAAACCGAAAACTTTTAAATTATTTTTTAACCACACATTCTCCAAAAAAGACTATTCCAAAATTCATTTTTCCCCAAAATGGGGCTCAAACAAGGGCTCAATATCTTAGATTATCCATGCCACTAACTCTTCTCTAGTATCATGAAAAGGGGCATTATGCCGAAGGGATCCATCAAGATCCGCAGAAACCTTGCTTTTATCCCGTCTTTTTGGAGAAAAAATGTAACTACATGTTAAATTGGTGAAAACTACGCATTATCTTGTTCTAACTCGGTAAAACACAATGATGAGAGGACCACAGAATGACTTTCACATCAGGCCTCAAAAGATGAACATCATTGGCAATATCTCTACCTAACTAAACCTGGCCGCTCAACCAAATTTTTGAATCAGAACTCCAAAATAGTTCGAAAAAATTTCTAAACAAGTAACAGGAAAGAGAGAAAATAGAAATTATGAGAGAATAATAAGCTGAAGCATTTGAATATTGATACCTTCATTGGCGTAACATTATAAGTAGATACACCAGTAATGGGGGTTGAACTTCGATTTTCAGCAGTGTAAAATGCAAGGGCACTCTCTCCTGGCTTGACCCTTACCTGAAGCCAGATACCATAGAAATATGACTAAACATCCCAAACCATGTAATATACCTGCAACATGTTCTGCCAAAACAAATACGAGCACGCATACACACACACCAGCAAAAACAAACATGTTCACTCATATGCATAGAACAAAAGAACCTCTCTCTGTGTTGGAACAAACTTCCAGGGCATTCCATCAGCCACATCAGCATTGAACTGCACAATAATCTCCCTGTAAGCACAATACTTTGAAGTCATCCAAACATGACATACATAATGCAAAATTCAAGGATTTTTATCAATACTCTCTATATCTTTTGAAGTGTCAACCCACTCTCACCTGTAAATACAAGATGAAAACATAGATTTTAATTTGACAAACCAACTCTTATTAGGACCATAGAAGTAGATTGTCCTATATCTGGTGGACCAAGAATCAGTGGCAAAATATGGGAACAAAGCAAGTTGATTCATGGATGGTGAAGCTTCAATCTAAGGATTTATTATCACGGCAACATTAATCAGAAGAAGATTTATTTTTATCTTCATCCCTTCTTTTGAGAATCACTTCCCATCTAAGCAAGTTATCATCTTAATCATACCAAAATAAAACAACTCACTTTGACCTTTCTGGATCTTAAATATGGAGAACAAGATAGAGAAAATTAGAAGTCAATGGAACAAACATGCTTTTTACATGTTCTCCCCCACACAAATAAATCTTAATATTAGTGCATGCATATTCTACAGTGTCCACTGAAGTCATTGGCATCTGTTGAAAGTTAACGATTATTTTTGCATTGAAATTCTACTATTTCTGTTTCCCTTAAATTTTCTTCTTAAAAAATTTCAGATAAAATTATTATTTTTCTGCTGTTCATCTCCCATGTATCTTTCTTGTTTACAAAGATCCAAAGACTATAGAAATCCCTTAAATCTTTTAATGAATGAAGAATGGCGAGAATTGATTTATAATTATTCAAACAATGAAAGCCTCACCTGGAGGTAAGTGTTCCTTCTTTGGCATGGCGAACTATCTTTTCTTCAACACTCTGCATAAAACGAAGATATTGAATCTTTATATCAGAAAGTCATCAAAAATATATAACTGTGCCTGAATCAAGAGAGGATATTTCACCTCACGACGTTGAACAGTGCCTCCATAACCAGTAGCCTGGCAAAACCTCCTGTATAGAGGAACTGCAGCATAACTACACCCTACCATTGCAAAAGCCAATCCCGTCAAGCACAAAAGCATCTTATTAGATTTCTGTTCTGGGGAAGCCTGACTAGCATATGAACGCTGGAGATTAATCGAAAAAGATGACCTCTCAAAGTTACAACTCCTCAAATACCCTCTATTATTTTCACGCGCTGAAATAAAGCTCCGATGCTCAGTCCGGAATTCTCGTCCATACATACTACAATTATTGGATCCACACAAATTGAACGTTGGAGCAACAGCTTGGAGCAGGTGTCTATATTGAAAATCATAAAAAAAATGTATAAATAACTAAATCATCTACAAGAGCATACATAAAAAACACAGAAATGTTAAATTTATGATATGCATTAGAATGTTTCCAAAATTAAAACTAAAATTCATGACATCAATTACCTGGACACAAACGGGGACTGACGAATGTGTCTGTTAAGGTAGGAAGAGAAAAGGGATCCTCTAGAAAGTCTGGAAACCGACATGCTTAGGGAGAACAGATTGCTTTAGAAATACCAAAATACATTCAATGGCATCTGCAACAACAACAATTCACACCTAATTAGTTTTCACGGAAATGGAGTGTGCCTTAATGTTAATCTTCTATTCTCTGGTTTGGAAATACTATCATCTAAATACTTATAATTTATAGCCAAGAAATAAAGAGAAAAGACGAGTAAATTACGAGGACATAATATATAGGACCTGCTAGGTAAATGTTAGTAGAAATTATTAACCCCAGTTACCCTCGAAGATTAGAAGAGAGAACAGCAGGAGCTGGAGGCCAACAAGTGTCACGTTAAGATATTGAAACGAGCTCAAAGCCGGGTAGTCTTGAGCTTTGGATCCAAAGTAACCTCATTTAACAACATAGCTACAAGCCTACAACCTATCCTTGATACACTTGAGATTAGACATGTATTTGGAAAAACAATTATACCCTCATTTTCAATTAAAATAAAAAAGAAAGAGATAGAGAAAAATAATTTCCTCTCTGCTGCCCCTCCCCCAACCCCCAAACAGCCATCCCAGGAAGCGGGCGGCAGGGCAGCAATTACATTTAACTCAAGCATCAGTTTAATATGCAAGAAGGAGCAATTTCATTTAAGTCAATCAGCAAACGATTTCATTTGATTAGCAAAAAGCAGTAACTTTATAGCATCTTATGTTAACTCAGGCAGCAATATATTGCAAGAAGCAGAAATCAATTAGATAATCTGAAGTAGCCAAAATCAAAATTGGTCTGCTCTAAAAAAATCTTAATATGCAGCACACCAGAAAATTGAAATTAAAAACAAGAAGTACTTTTTATATTACATAATGTTTTCGAAAAAAGAAAAAAGAGTAAAGATTATCAAGAAAATTAGTACCTCGTTCCACGGAAAAGCAAACCGCAACTGCAATGCTGCAATTCTATTATAATTGATGCTGCGTATGAATTAGGGTTTAGATTTGGTGCAAGAGATTCTCCCTGAAGCCGCTGAGCTCTGAATCTCAAGATTTTGTCCGTGCTTAAAAAATGAAAGGAAGAAAGATGAAAAATTTGCTTTTAATTATTATTATTGTTTTTGTTGTAAAATACTTATTTATTTTAACAGTACACTACATTTTCAAATTTTAACAAGCACATAATTTATTGTAGATATTTATCGGGTGTTTAGTGGAGATTAAAATTAGATTTTTATTAGATTGTGATAGAAATTTTTGAAATTTGTGGTTGAAAAGATGCAATTAATATTCATTATTTGACTTTAATTTATATTAAAATTTGATTTTAATTCGAAACAAACAAGGCCTTATAGACAAATAAATTTTCACGAGAAGACAAAGAAGAGAGAAAGTTTTAGAAAACGGTTACAAAGTAATCGATGAATTCATTGAAGATTGGGATGACAAAGGAGTCTATTTAAACTCCTGTTGCCAACCATTGATCTCCATCAAATCCAATGGTCTAGAGGAACGACGATTTTCCACTATGTAGAAGGAACATTTGACACTAAATTGCATTTTCAAATAGCGACATTAACTAAAAATTTGGATCCGGGTTTGAACTTCATCGTATGAATGCACCGGACAATAGTTGTAGTTATACAAAACATGAAAATATATTGATCCTGATTCATGAATTTATCAGGAAACATCTTGTATAATTATACTAAAATATACCAATCACCCGACGTCTAAATGAAAAACTTAGTAAACAAACCAGTAAAAATATTTATTAGTATTGTAATCGCATCATTGTCACATTGTTCAATAAATAAATGTATATTAATTTAATGGACAACGTCGATGATCAACTAGCATAATTCTTATTCTAACGAAGGCGTATGCTTAACATAAATTAGGTGACAGTGACCATTCTTGTGATATTTTCTCCTTAAAAAAATTGTCATTATTGCAGGGTATTTAAGAGTAAATAGATGGTAGAAGCTGAATTTTATGTGTGAACACAGTTTGCACATGGCCTGTTCGACTGTTGGATTGAACAAATTTGTACAACCCTTTTAGATTATTTTCTGAAAAAAATCGAAGAAAAGGTCCAATTGAACAGTGTCAAATTCACGTTAACGACTCTCTCGACCACACCACCATCGTCAATCGAATAAAGAATAATATTGCATATTTTGTTAATAGAAAAAATAGTATTTTAATGATTAGACACCGCAATATAATCTGTGTCAGGGAGATTTTAAACCTAAAATCTAAATAATCAATGAAATGAGTATTTAAATATTAAAACCTAAGACGAAACGGGCATTTGGTCTAGTGGTATGATTCTCGCTTAGGGTGCGAGAGGTCCCGAGTTCAATTCTCGGAATGCCCCTGTGATTAATTTTTTCCTTTTTCTTTCCTATGTTAAATAGTTTCAACTATAACGTTACACGATCTTCAGCTGCCATATCCAGTTAACACGTGAAACTATTTTAAGCTCTGGCACTGCCACGTGGTCTTCAAGATATTCTCAGTAACCTTTCTCTATTCCCAACGTCAGTCCACCTACTTGACAAACACAATAAAATCCAAAGCATATATTTTCAAAATTTCTTTATTATTTTCTGTATTTGATGATCAGGGTTTTGTTTCTCTTTTGCTTCTTATTGAGTAATTGTAGGAACCATTTAGTTTAAAAATGTATGTTGTGGAGAGTAAGGGTGGAGCCATGGCCTGCATGCAGTGGCGGACCCAGACTCTCGAGTCAGCACGGGCGATCGTGGACCGTCGACCGTTGTCAACAATAAAATATTAAAAGCCCTGTTTGATGCCTTTTTTTTTTTTTCAAAAAATACATTTTGGAATAGTGGTTTGATGAAAAATGTATGGTTAAAAAATAAGGAAAAATTTGAATTTGCATGTAATATTATTTTATTGAAAAATGTGCAGTTGAATTTGAAAAAAATAAAATCAAACAATGTCTAAAATTTAAATATAATAATTATTTTATCCAAATTGAATATATATAATTTTGTTATAAAAATTAACAATATTCACCAAATGATATTGTGGCAAGTTTTGTATAATTTAAATGGAGCATGGGTTCAAACTTTTATAATTACGTGAAAACCGCTAGTATGTTACATATATTAATTTGGTAAATTAGATTTCAAAATATGTGAGTGTCACAATGGTCAAGGCTTCAATGTCTTGTAGAAAGCGTCACTGGTTCGAATCCAATCCATTTCATTTTGGCAAAATTGAAGAATTAAACATATTTCACAATAAAACTAATAAAACTGTTAGCCAAAGGATTCGAAACCGGGACCTCTCGCGTGAATAAACAAGCTTGAGCCAACTGAGCTGTAAGAAATTAATGAAAACAAAAGCACTTACCAGTTATATAATGTAAAACATTTATTTATTAAAAAAAAAAAAAAATGTTCCGGCGGATCCAGCACGGGCGGCCGCCGGGGCTCGCAGGGTGCTGGGTCCGCCACTGCCTGCATGCTGTGTGCACTGCTGTTCTTGGGGACATGGCCTGCAATTCTGGCATTATTGGAGAGGAGAGGTCGCCTGCCCCAACATACATACTTGGATTATTCACTCACAAATTTTCTGGCTGCTGTTGTTATAGCTTTCACTGTGGGTCAGATTGGAGAGAGTATACCTAATATGCCCAATTTTACTACTCGACTTTTCCAGGTAACAATCCCTGACTGTCTGTCTTTAGGTATTTTACTTCATGTTTAGTAGGTGGAAATCGTTGGAAAATGATGTTTTGACAAAAAACTGATTATGATTTTTAAGAATTTTTTTTTTCCCTATGATGTTTCTTTTCATTAACCTGGAAGGACAATTGGTCTTCTATATTGTTTGCCATGGCTGGTGGAGTGTTTCATTACATCAAGCATAGCTGTTGTTTTAGGTAAACACACACGTTCTTTAAAAACTCATTCTAATCGTATGCATTTTTTCAACACGTAACCTCTTAACTTTTTCTTCGCAAAAAAAAAAAAAAAAAAAAAAAAAAAAAAAAAAAATTTAAAAACTAAAATTAAAAAAAAAAAAAATCACTATTACAAAATCTGCTCTCCAAGATCTGGGGCCCAAACAATCCCGTGATGATTCGACAAGATCAATGTTCAATACGAGATGTCTAAATGTAAGAGGTACTACCTTGAACTATTTCTTGGATAATCGGATCAACGGGGCTGAAATTATTTTCCCTGGAGTGGCATGCTTCCTCGTTGCAGTTTGCCTTGGTTTCGCTGTTCATTACTACAATGCAGCTGATAATGCAAAGAAACTCCAAGGCTTGCAAAATAATAACAAAGCAGAAGCAAGGTGCGGTGTGTTTTTCGTGATATTTTTCTTGTTACACTCGATTTTTTCCTATTTCAACACGTAACATTAGAATTTCGTGCTTGTTTAGTTATTTTCTTACCCAGTGATTTGCCTAAATTGTTACTCTCAGGGAATCAGAGAAACCTAGTTATATAGAAACGGTGTCGTATCAAGGTATGTGGCATTGTCTTAGGTTGTGTTCGATTTTAGCTCAACTAGTTCTTTACTAAGATATCTAGGTTCTTAGTTTGCACTAAGGACTCAGAAAATGGAAATGATAGGGTGGACAAAGCCAGAGTTGGATCAGCAAACTATATTATCGAGCTTGAGGAAACTAGAGCGATTAAGGTTGGTGCTTCTTGTTTTTCCACAACGTTATGAATTGGAGTTTCTTAGGTTAAAAGTATCTTATCGCGTGAAAGAGTATCTGGTTAGGATTGAGCATAACATTCTTTGCTGGAGTGTCTTACTCTCTTTTCTCACCTGCATTTAACTTGGCAACAAATGATCGATAGCAATGTGATGAGAAAGGTTGTTCCGCACTTGGTTGTCTATGCTGCATTCTTCTACTTCTCCCTCTCGTTTTTCATTATGGCAGTAATCCTTAACGTTATATTTCTGTATCGCCCTGTTCTCAACTTGCCTAAATCCTCCATAAAAGGATATTTGAAAGACTGGAATGGAAGAAACTTGGCGCCTTTGGCTGGTCTGTTGTGTGGCATAGGCAATGGCCTACAATTCATGGGAGGCCAAGCTGTGGGTTATGCAGCAGCTGATTGTGTTCAGGTCGGTCAATTTTACGTGCTATCACGAGCAATTTTCAGTTGATATGCTAATTTGGAATTTCGTGGGCTCTTCCCCTTGTGAGCACATTTTGGGCTATACTGTTCATTGGAGAGTGTCGGAGGTCGTTGAAAAGGACATATGCATTGTTAGTTAGCATGTTGTTCATGTTTATGGTGGCTGTAGCTGTTCTTATTGCATCGTCCGGGTAGCGAAAGACTTAGTAACGGTACGTGATAAGAATTTCGCACATCAAATAATGAGTTAATTTATAAGACTGTAAAATATGTTAAGCAACTTTATTCAATGCAATTGTCCTGCCTAGCAAAGAATTCAACCATATGCTCCAGTGAGTGTGTGGTGTCCAAGCAAGTTTGAAACAATTAATCTCCTGGAGTTGGTATAATCATTTGACTCGTCCCTGTCGTTTTCATTTCCAGTCTCTATTCCGCTTTGATCGCCACCCAGTTGTTCTTGGCTATCAGCATATGTGGCGTTCGACAAATATGTCCAGAAGAAAAATCAGCTTCACTACCAGTGTAGAAGTTAATGCAACTGCCATCATAGCTTCCACCTTTGCTGGGTAATTGTTATTGACACCAAATGCACGGCCTTCACGGGGATAATTGTTAGCGTAGCCAAAGCCACCACCTCCAATGAAGTTACCATCTCTAGGGTAATTTCCATCACCAGCACCACCAATATTGCCACCTTCATGTCCAGGGCCTCCACAGTTAAAAGCACCACCACTAAAATCTCCACGAGGTTTTTCGCATCATAGTTCACCCTTATTGCTCTCCCATGAAGGTCCTAAGGAATCACATTAGAATCACATTAGGTATCAAAGTCCACATTAAACAAGATAAATTTAAAAACCATTCAACATTCAGCAAGCCCACTGGTCTGAAGATTCTTTTAGGCCTTGACCTTACAATCAAGTTTGCTGAGTCCTCATGGGAGGATATAATATAATCGTTTATGTTGTTGAAAAAAGATCAAAGTATTCATTATATTTGTACAGCAGCAACAAGATGCTCTTACCTTCACATCCATTGCCTGGATAGCATTTTAAGATTCATCGGTCGATGTGTATATAGCAAAGCCAAATCCCCTCAATCTACCAACCTGGCGATTCAAGAGAACTCTAGCTGCAAGAAAAAAAAGATTAGGAGTTCCATTGATCACAAATTAACAGTCTATGTAGAGCTTTTTTCAGAATTAGAGACTTTCAACCACTTCTCTATATTGGGAAAAAGCCTCCCTCATACTCATTTCATCCGTGCTCCATGAGAGAACTGCAGTAGAAATTCATCTTTTCATTTTCTTTTTGTTTATTTGTTCTTTCGATTGAGTTAGTTGTCTACACGACAACATTTATAAATTGATAGAAGTGAGTGGTACTTGTGATCGTGAATAAAAATGAAGTTTAATCATTTTATGAATAATATATAAATTTTGCCAAATAAAGATTTTTTTCTTCACGCGTCAAGATTTGGGATTTATTGTCATGGGAACAGGCAAACCTATTGGACGATACCTCTAACTTCTGACGGAGGTATCAATTGGTTGCTCGGGCACCTCTTATTGTTGCAACTCTCCAGGCTATATGTAGCCTAGAAGATTCATTACTTAGGGTGTGTTTGTCCCACATTTTGAGAAAAATGTATTCTGAAATAGTAGATTAATGAAGAATTTGTAGTTGAAAAATAAGGAAAGTTATTGATGTCATGAAAAATATTATTTTATTGAAGAATGTGGGGATAAAAATGAGTAGAAGAATGAAAATGAAAATTTTAATATGTACCAAACAGGGGCTTAAGAAGAATCTTTCTCGCTTCTTCCCTTTGCTCGCAAGCAGGAGCGGAGGGAAAGGGGCAGGTTTGGGCTTCAGGCCTAATTTGTTTTTAAAGGCAATTTTTTTTTTTTTTTTTTTCAATGTATCAGTCCATTATAATATTTTTTTTTGTCTCCTTGGTTCCACCCTGCTTGCAAGCTCGATTAGTTGTGGGAACGGTTCGATCAATATTCAACTAGCACTATCCGACGTGCTTAGCTCAAAAGTGGGTCCTTGGCTAAGTTTGTGTTAATCTTGGTGCGTACGATTCACATTGTTTTTGAAATATAGATTCAGCATGTACGAAAAGTCACCAACAATCTTCAATCCCCTAGTTCTTCAGGAGCCTTCCGTAGTTAATTCACGTTCACAACTTGATGTTATCGGGACTTAATATCATAAATTTATCACACACTTGTTGAATTTTGGAACAAGTAGAAAAATATATATCTTGGTTTGTGACACATGGTCTTTGTTGTTTTTTTTTTTTTTTTCTGATTTTTTTTTAATAATTCAACTAAGAATATTAAATATGGCAATTTTACCTTTTAAAATTTTCAATATTCTGATCAAATCCGTTGACAAACAAATTAATGTAAGGAACCATACATTTGGATAAATTTCGCTAATTTATAAAAGGTTGGGGGATCTAATTGTTGAAAAAAAAGATTGGGGATGGAGTTGTAAAAGAAGTGAAATGTAATGGACGTTTTCTGCTATTTACCCAATTCTTTTTTCAAACCAATGAAACCAGTAACCTTTTTACAACATTATGATAAAAATTATAACTAGTAACAAATGGATGAGCGATCTGTAATAGGGAAAAAAATATTTGATATGTGCTCATGCATAATGTCAAACTTCGAATACAAGAATATATGAACACAAGAAATCACAAAAATGGAGATCTTTTTACCACCTATACTACAGAAACTAAAAAGGGCAAGGCCAATGATCACTTCTTGTGGCAGGCATGTAATGATATTTGGGATCCTTCAAAAAGTTGAAAGAGATAATCCTGTAAATCATCAGCTGTGTATTTGATGTTCTTTTCGCTTATATGATGAATGTGTCGTCCTACAAACGTCCGATAAGCCTGTATTACATTGAGCGATGTAGAGATTCTCATATCTTCTCGAAGTTGGGTATCTGGTATTAACCATCCCGCCTGGCTCTTGCAGACCTCCTCAAAAGCAAGATAAAAGCTGTGAAGTCTATCCTTGAGAATTGTCCTCGAAATTGAATTTGAACCGGGATTTTGGATCCCTTCATCCTTGAGTAATGCGAGGATTGAGCTCCAAGTAGCTCTCTCATAACTCATTGCTCGCTGTTGAATTTTCCTATTTTGTCTCCGAATCCATTCATCGCCTAGTTCTGCTCTGAGTTCCGAATTCTTAACCTTTTCCGCCATGTAGTGTATGTTGTTCATTAGGAAAAGGTGCTGTAACGACTCGTCCTTGTACATCTTAGATTTCTCATCAAGGTTGCACTCCAAAATAGAAATGAGGGCTCGGAAGTGCATAGCCATTGGAGAAGCACGTGAGCTCCTACCAACACTTTCCTCTTCACTGACTGAACTCGTGCCTGGAGAAACTGAAATGGAATCTTCATCTTCGTCCTTCAGGAAAAAATCAAGTGTCTTGCTGTAATCCATAAGAGTCTTGATGTAATTCATAACATAACGAGTGAGATGGTGGAGTCCACCTCCAGGAAAAGCATTGGCCGACACATTGGAAGCAACAGCATTCTTGAATTCAAGGAAGGTAGCTTTAGCACATTCCCCCAATCTCCTTAAGGTCTCATGGAATTCTGTTCTAACATGATACCCTGATTCATCAGAGTATAAAGCATCGATATCTGGAATAAGATCGGCAAGCATCTCGCACATGTCAAGAATCCGAATCAACTTTTCAGGTCGATGGGGACCAATGGCTATGGCTTCCCCAAAATTCAGAAGCTGCAAAATTGCAGGTTTTGACGACTCGACAAAGCAAACAGAACTAGCCGGATTGAGCTCTCCAAAAATCTGATCACTGAGCAATTTTTCACCGGCAAGGTAAACCCGCACGAAAATCTTTACAGCCCACGTCCATCTCCTGATTTTCGAGTTCAGTGTATTCCATTCCATCTTTAATACATCCTCGATGCTCAATTTCTCCACTTCAAGGATGAAAAGGCAGTCATCTAAAGCATCTCTTTGAACATTGATGAACATTTGAGAACATTCCAGATCGTATGTTGAGTCAAACATCAATTTAGAAATCGCTTTTAGGTCAGGAATCACGTCGGGATGCACCAATTCAAATACACAATCCTCCAAGCGTTGGCTTATACTATCTCTCTGAACTACGTCTTCGACAGAATCGTCCCCGAAGGAAGCAATGGAACTTGCCTCCACAATATCCTCTTCATTTGAACGAAACGACACATGCTCTGGCTCAAAAGGCTGCCGGTTTTGTACGAGCAAGTGCCTAAAGTCCTCTTCGAGCCTAGCCATTGCCGTTTGAAGAAGGTCATGAGCCCTGCGAAGAAGCGCATGGGCATTGCAACAGCCATTTAGACTCAAGTGCTCCAAGCTCTTACTCAACTTTTGAACTTGGTCCACAGCCTTCAAATACTCGTAAGCTTCTTCAGGCCCACGATCATATATCATAGATTCGTCTTTCTCCCAATCCATGATCTTATCACGAATCCCGTCAAGCTGCTGCTTAATGTCATTAAGTCCCTCGTCCTCTTCAAAATCCGCCTTATCTTTGCTTTCATTGACTTTAGCAATATTAACCAATTGTAACCCTAGATTTGCCAAAATTTTCAGAGCATCATCCGTCAAGTTCCTATCCTTCCCCAATGCTTTCACAATTTGCTGAGCCGCAGCAATCAAATCGTTTTCTGCTTCCAATTCTGGTGCGATAGGTTTACAGTCCCCCATATCATACAACGTCAAATTACTTAAAAAGTTCCACAAATCTCCAACCACTTCCCTCAGCGGAACAAAATCGAACACATGCAACCCACACTACCAATCAATTGTAATACACAATCCCAAAATAAGAAAAACCAAAACTATGCAAGCCAATTTCGATAACTTAAACAGTAAAACGAATTAAATAGCAAAGAATCGATATTTCTTTAAAAGAAAATACAAACCCACATACAAAAATGTAAAGTTACACACTAATATCACTCGTAGGAAGCTGCAATGAAGAAATCTCAAGAATAGATAAGATACATCTGACCCGTTTGGAGTAATGAATCTTCTGAGACTGTACAAAAACTGTTGATGCCAAAAAATTCGTTATGTTACATTTAATGATTTTTCGGCAAGTAGTTGTTTAAATGGTGACTTGCCATTCCCAGTCTTCGTGGAAAATACTTCATACTTGTGATAAAAAGTCAATTCAATCGTGCCCGGCGGCTCTGCTTTATATTTGTTTACTATTCTTTCTTTACCTTCTCGACCATTCTTAAGATACGAAATTCCATTTTAAAATATTTAATTCAAACTCTTGTAAAATGATTTATATTTTCATCTTTATTCGATATTAGATTTTATCACTTCTCATAAGATGATTGTTCTTCAAATTTTATCCCTTAATATGCCACTACAAGATGGTGACTCGTTTGAACAAACTAATTTTAAAATTCGTGTGCTTAATTTTTTAGTTTTAATCGAATTGAATGGTAAGTTGGAGTTTAATGAACTCTGATATCATATTAAGATTTGAGATTTCATCTTAAAATGTCAACATTATTAAGATGAGTAGTCCAAACTTTTATAAATTGATCTATATTTTCATTTTTATTCGATGTGAGATTTTATCTCTTAACATACCCCCTTAAGATGGTGGCTCGTTTGAACTGACCAATCTTGAAATTCGTGTGCTCAATTTTTTTTTAGTTTTAATCGGATCGAATTACTCGTTGGAACTTAATGGGCTCTGATGCCATATAAAAAATTGAGGTTTCATATCAAAAGACCTTTTAAAATGAAATTCCAAATCTTAACAAGGAACATAAGTACTATAATGAATAAATATTAATATTCTTAAGTACAATTAAAATGTAGTACAAGAAATAAAAATTGTGATTTGAATATAATTACCTATAATATAATCCTAAGAGGAGATCGTGAGATTCTTATTTGTATAAATGGTACTTCAAACTTGGATGGAACATAAAGAAGTTAGGTGATCAAATTATGTCACTACTTGTCTATGAAAATTGTATACATATTAGGTCTTTAATTCAAAAGTTAAGTCTAGATATATATGAGAGGACGTGTTAAAATTACTTTTTCATTGTTTAAACTTTTAGACAACTAGACTTTTAGGAAGCCAAATTCAAATAGAAACAAAAAGGTCTATAACCATGCATGTTAAAATTGTTGAGGAATAAAATCTTACATGTAACAATTACAGTTTAATTGATAAAATCACGACAGACTGATCCAAAACCAAGGCATACACAAGATATTATTCGCCAAATCCGTGCAAAATCAGATTAAAAAAGCCAAGAAAAATGAGCTAAATTTACCAACATTCATACAACCTAANTTAAGGGATTGTTTGACAAAGTTTTTGATATATGTATCGATAGATTTTAATAAAAATTGATTAGATATGTGATTAAAAAATTGTTAAAAGTTATACGTTTTATAAAATGCGTGACTAAAGTTAATTGATGATTTCTTCCCTCCAACTTTTTAAGATCATTTGTGTGATCGTAAATTAACTGCTAGCAGATGCATTCAGCATTCATAATGTTAGTTCTAGAGCTCAAGTTCACCAGTTAAAGCGCTTGATTCCCATTTGATGATGTGATTCATAACCAAATGATCGCCCGTGCACGAACCAATGAAGGCAAGCAATGTTTTCGGGACAATATAAATAACTTCTTAGTGTTTGATATGTTGTCTTGCTACTTGCCCATATCAAAGCAAGCATTGGTGGATATAGCATAGTCAAAGGTAATATATAGCCATACCAAACAAGAACTTGATTATTGACTATTATATATATGGATGAATTACTTTGTACAACGATATTATGATTGTCAATCATTTTTATCACTTGATTGTACACCTAAGTATATTATATAGCTTTTTTAATAAAGTTACCAAAGAAAAAGATTTAGGATGTATCTGGTAAAAATATTAAGCATAATTCATATCGTTGTATGTATTATTTAGTCGAAATGTTTGACTGTGTTGTCTCATGGTGGGGCCCAAGGTGTGGAAAAAAAGGGTACCCAAATTGATTTTTTGGTTTAGAAAATTGTTACGAGACGGGCCCTTAGTCGATATCCTTCACCTAAAAATTCAATATAAAAAAAAAAGTAAAACAAGAACTTTCTCTACTTCCTTTTTGGTTATATTTTTCACTTTTTTTTTTCTTTCATAAAGAAACGGGATTTAGTTTTCTTTTCCTGTTAAGTTTGGCACGACATTGTTTCTCTTTTGACTATTGACACCCAAATAATGGACCGTTGGAATCCATAATCCTCAAACGGTCACATTCGACAACTCTCTCTCTCTCCCCCCACACCCACCCCAACACACACCTCAAAATCTATAAAATGTCTTAATTCATTCATTAATTTCTTCAAACATCCGTGTTGTTGTGTAATCATTTACAAACTCAATGGAGAAAATAATAGAAACCCCTCCTAAAACTTCCACAATTCAAACAGAAAACTATATTCCAGACCAAAACTCACCCCCTCAAAACCAGAAATCACAGACTCCTCCTATCTGCAATTCCGGCAAAACCGGCACCCCGGACCGACTTAAGGTCCCCAAGGCATTCAAATACCCGGAAAAGTACTTGAATTTCTCTTACTTTTTCCATACTTTTATGCAGTTTTACGTTTGCTAGTCGAGTTGTGATTGTTAACTTTATACTTTGTTTTGGTAGGTATACTAGTCCGACTGATAGACTGATGTCCCCTGTTACAAGACTACTACTTGCTAGAAGTAGAAGGGGAAGCAAGATCCTGCCAACCTCTACAAATCAGCATAAGGTATGGGATTCATTCCTTAATATGCCCCACAACATATGACTCGTTTTAGCATATCAATCTTGAAATTCGTGTACTCATTTTTAGTCTTAATAGAATCATATTGCTCGTTTGGAGTTTAATAAGCTTGACGCCATATGATTAGCCCAAGTCCTTATACATTGGATGTGTGATTCATCCTTTAATAGTAATGACTATTTTTGTCTTGTGAACTGCAGATTCAAGCTCTTAAGCTTCAGGATGTGGGTTCATTCCAAACTTGAAGTGCTCATGAGATGAGCCAATGGTTCTCGATTTTGTTATCTGTTGGGTGTGATTGGTGTATAGAACTATAGATGCATAAGTTCTTGAACAATAGAAACTCAGTTTCTATTATGAAAGTGCATGTTTCATACACAATTTATACAATAAGCAAGATTTTAACTTACTTCACTTGGATTTATTCATTCCAAACGAACTTGGTACCATTGAATTGAACCGACATCTCCATCGATTTCAAGTTCACATACAGACGTGACTAGGTACTGTACAGCATCATCAATAGTCTCGAATCTTGCAAGATCAGGCGGTAGTGAATTCCCGGGCCAATTTTCTAGCCAACCCTTCAATTTAATTTGGAGTTCGTCCTCAGAAACAAATTCTTCATCCTTACCAGGTTCCATTAAAACGTAAGTATCTGTCTGCATACCTGCCCTTCTCCTTCTCATCGCGCAAACCTGAAATAAGCAAATCACCCATAATGCACAACGTTTATGGCATATTTGGTAAAGTGGACGCTACACGTACCTTTATAAAACTGCGTTTCAGTCGAGCATTAAGATTGTGGAAAGTTGGAAAACTTGGTGAAGTAAGAACAGGTTGTGACCTTAAATGAAAGATTGCAGCAGGGAATTTATTAGTGGCATTTACAAATTGTGGATAGAATTTGCCAGAAAAATTTTGAACCCTATGGCTTAGTAGCAGCTTCACCATTCTTATGGCACGGCTCAGAATTCTCGGTGATAGAATATTGAAATAGGAGTTAGTGTGCAACTCCTCCACCCTTTAAAGATTATGGATAACGTATGATATCAATTTTAACCCTAACTTCTTTTGCACATCCATTGCCCTCGATTTTCAGCATATTTACAAAAAGGAACCCTGATTTTTAAGGGTCATTAACACCACAAATTTTAAGCAAATTTTGGAATTAATGTCTTTTCAAAGTTGAACAAACAACATTTTTTATTAGAATTTTGCTAGTGATACATCAAAAGATATACATAAGGGGTTACATCGCCTCACATGGGATGCGACCCACTTGCATAAAATATTTTTTTATTTAAGGGGGTCACACCCCAATGTGAGAAAAGTGTAATTCCTTAGGTATACCCTTATGTATCATTAGCAAAATTCTTTTTACTATTATACACAAAAGGGGAGACTTGGACTCGTGAAAGATATTTTCATAATAAATGAGGGCATAGCCCATAAGAAAAGAGAGATATTTTTCCATGTTTAGAAGCCATAAATTTTGGGATGGTGTAGAAAGAAAGACTGCATCACACTTCTTAAACTAGAGTCCTCGTAGCGTTCGGGTAGGCCAAAGGTCTAAAAACTCGAGTATATGCTTCTTAAAACATATATAATCAATCAACCCATTAGGTAAATCATTGTGAATCCTCTACGTGCCTACATATTTTATTATTTGATTTTTGTTTTTTTCTTATTCTCAAAAACAAAATTATATTATTCTTCATTTTCTGGGGGCTTTCGGTCCTTTATAAAAATTTGAATAATTTATTGGGGACTATGCCTATGTTTGCAAACGTAAAAAGTAACTTATAATCAGCTTTTTAAAGTTACTTTAATATTATTCACGCATTTTGTACGTTTCACAGCTATGTCCATTTTTATCGTATTATAATTTTAGTAACTTATTATTTATCCAAATACCCGTTATTTCCTTGTAAATAATATTTGCAGTCTAGTCCCTCTCTTTCACTAAGATGCCACTGTGCCACACAAAACATTTACGATTATACATTTTGGTATAAAGAAAAAAGAGAAAATTCTGTCAGGCCCCTTTGTCTAATATCAACCTTCCCGCGTAGCTGCATAAAAATGGTACGGCTGATTGCAATTTCTTAGAAAATCTGAATGACAGAAAGGACCGATTGTGCCTCATTTTCTGGCTAAAAGTCTCTCCCATAATAAACCCTAATTCGATCTTCTTGTGCCCCAGATTTCCATCTCCTTTCAGGTAATTTCAGAATTACAAAAGTTTGTTCATGCGTATATTTCCGTGGTTTTTAATCTCGGCGTTGTTTGAGTTCACATTTCGGCATTTGTAATTTAGGTTTGTTCAATTGTTTTCACTTTTTTCGCATATGTAATAATCACTTCTTTTAAGCAGATTAATTAAATCCCAATTTTTTGATATTGACGAAATAGAAAATTGAATGATCTCCAATGCCAAACTTATAGGGAAAATAGCCTATATGTATCAAAGATTATAGGTGAACGTTCCATGCTTTCTCATTGAGCATTATTCAGTTTGAATGATTATCGTCTTTCAATCCAGAAATATTTGAGCCCTGGTACTTGAGACAGAATAATTAAACTGTATTTTTTCTTCATTGACCCCATGTCTACTGTATTTTGCTGGAATTAATTACTATGTTTTAATTGCAAGGGGTCATAATCTCCCAATGAATAGTCTCCTGAACTTTGTAAGAGTCCCTTTTATTCACAAGTTAATTGTTAAAATGGATTGCATAATGTGAGTTAGTGGAAACATTTCTTCCTCCTTTCAGTATATTTTAAATTTCTGTCATGTTTTGTCCGGAGCCTTTTTAGTAATTGTTAGAGGACAGCAGAAGTGTAGAACCAAAAAAGAGATGTATATACATAGGTTTAGTAGGTGTAAAACTAAGTAACGCAAATTTACAAGTTAGTGTTTCTTTTCTTTTCATGTACTCGATATGAAATTACACGGGATGGGAAATTGCCAGGCTTTCAACGAATCTTAAAATCTCAACATATTCTTTTATCTCCTGTGCAAGATTTTAACTGATGATATCGTTTTATTGCAACTTCCTATTTGTCCTAGCTCACTTGTTAATGTTGTTCTTTTCTCTTCATTGTGAAGTACTAACTATCAATCACGTGAGGTACCATAAATCTCTGAGGACCTGACTAGTCCCATGAGCTATGGAATCTGAATATGTGAGTGGAAGCAATGAGCATGTAAAGAAAAACTCTGAGGTTAGGCATGAAGATGGCAAACCACTTTTGGAAGCAAAGGCTTCAGGCTTTTCTTCTGCTGTATCTTCTTCTTCTAGTTCTTCACTGGAATTAAATTCTGGTGAAAGGGATCATCTTGATGATTACTCTGCCAAAACGGGACAAGATGGACCTCTGCCATCTGAACCAGAACCCTTATCATCATCATCATATGTTTCTGATCAGACACCTAACTGGAGCATGATAAGTGCCTCTCCACGTGCTGAAGCTGGGTTTCTATCGTCACCAAGAACATCAAACCAGTATCCAGAAGGGAACACCAATAGTACATTTCAAATGCAATCTCCTCCAGTCCAAACAATGGGAACAATGGGGCGTCCTGCAGGTTATGATCCAAATCGTATTCCGTCATCTGTTTTTTCTCCTAAACCTACATCAGCTATGGAATGGAGTGTTACATCAAATGAATCATTGTTTAGTATTCATATGGGGAATAACAGCTTCTCTAGAGATCAATTAATTCTTCTGGGCAAGTCTGGAGAACTCTCCTGGACAGAAGAGTGGAACAAATCACTGTCGAATCTTCAATATTTTCCCGAAGCCAGATATAATGAGTTGAACAGCTTCCCTTCTGGCCTTCCCCCGGTTATTGAAGTACCAGGACATGAAGAAAATAGTGTAAAATTGGGGAAGAGGTCTAGTATCATAAAAGAAGATCACAGTAATAGCCGGAAGATAGCCCCAGTGGAAACTGTAGATAAAAATGGAGAGGAAAATATAGCTCCTGTTGAGGAAATCCCTTCTCCTGTTGCTGCCTCTAATGCAGGAGATGGTAAAGGTACGCCTCCTGCTGTGGCTATTTGTACTTCATCAGGTGCCCTTCTCACTTCAACAAGTCTCCCTCGCCTTTCTGATGAGAGTGGAAACAGTGGCCGTTCTTTTGCATTCCCAGTGTAAGATCTTTTTCTAGAGTCTCAAAGCTTAAAAACGTGTCTATACGTGTATCTAATAATTTAATTTGAAAAATGTAATGCGCATAGACTGGCCCGTGCTCTCATTTGCGATCTTTATTACATATCTTCCTTAGAAGCATACGAAACTCAATTTGTGCACACATGGAGGACTCCACATCTGAAATCATTGAATGAAATGGCCAAATTCAACGTGGAAAGAAATATTGTGGCATCCCTACTGAATTAGATTTAGAATCTATTATTTTGTGATTGTAGTCTGAAGAGAAATTGATCTGTTGCCCTTGTTTTAGATTCTATGAATATGGGCTTCCACTAACCAATCTTTACTCAGATGACGAGAGCTGTAAATTTGATTTGTTACACACACATATAAACGATGCTTCATCCGTTTTGGAACTCTTAAATGAGTGTATGTTGGTCATAATTTAAGAAAGAAGCGTGTCAATGATGAATTCTCTCTAGTCTTGTTTGCTTATGATCCTCCACAACACCTCCTTTCATCATGTTACTCTCCTCTGACTTGCGATTTCTCATTCTGGTGAAGTTGATAATACTTCATGTTTTTGTCAAGCTGACCTTTTTTTCCTTCTTCAAGTATGGTTTTTCCTCTTAATAACAAAATGTGGTCTCTTCCTGTATTAAGCTTGCAAAATTACAGTGGAAGCAATATATGACCCCTTATATTTTGTCTCAGATCGTTAAATGATGGTGAAAAAACCGACTCGTCTAAGGTGGTTAGTGCAAAACCGCAGTTTAAGTCGCAATTTTCTGAGGCAAATCCTAAAGCCTCCTGGACAAGATGGTTTTCATCCTTCCCCAGTTGGCCACGCTGTTGTTAAAAGATATTACTTACGGATCAATTATATTTGGTTGCTTATGGCCTGCTAACGTGACCGTTCATTTAAGCTACTTGCTTATTTATCTGTTGACCATCTAGCTCACCAGACGAGAGTGTTGCTTTAAAGGAGCAATTCGTTGTTGGCATTACATGGTTCTTGTACAAAAGAGAGATCAAGTCATGAAGCGTACAATTCTATCCATTAGTTTCATATCCCCGAAGAGTTGAAAATTTGTCATTTGGCACGGCTGCTTCAGGAGGAGCAGTCAGTTTCAGATGTTACAAGAAGGAGGCAGCTGTAATCATAAAATCACATTCCGGGTATAGAAACTTACTGCATGCAATGTTCTATCTGGAACGAGGAAGACATGACGAATTCGAAGTTCTCATTGATATGTGAATACGAGATTATTTATTTGTTATATGATTCATTTTGTGTATGGGATAAAGATTTGTTGAGTTGATTGTACTCTGCATACATGTACATTCTGTTGCATAGGGCTGATTCGTGAACTTCGTTTGATCTCCATTTGAATTGGTTGATCGAGGGCTTTGATGAGTTTCAGGATATTAGATGTATTTGATTTCCTTGAGAATCAGGGAATGGCTGTGCTGAACAAAGTACACATACTCGTTTTTGAACTTTTGATCATCATAATATGATCAATTTTATGATTTTGAAGGGGCAAAACATACATGTAATCGAGATGTTACTGTAAGTGTTTTTGTTGCTTTCTCTTTCGGCATGTGAATCCATGCTTGATAAACTGAGGTGGGACAAAGTGATACAAAAGAGTTGTCACTACTATTCCCTTAGTTCTTGAATGTATTATTTGAAACAAATGATTGAGGTTATGCCGTTGGCACCCCCCACCTTTTTACATTTAAAGCAGTCGAAAGAGTTTTGTGCCTTCAAAGTATAGGTAAAACTTCTGGTACTTCAATCTTGTTTATAAGAGGAACCGTAGCCTAACTCACGGTTTCTCTCATTTCTTCTCACGTGCTTTCTCGTTCTTTCTAAAAAAAGTTCTCACTACTTTTTGGTGATTTTTCTCTAGTGAAATCTCTTTTGTTGCTCAATTCATTCTACGTGGATAAATTTCTTGATTTATTCGTGGTTTCATAGGTCATGGATTCGAATCGTGAGGAATGATTTGGACAATAGTGTTGAGAACTTTAAACTTTGTAAAATTTGGATGAAAATGAAACTAAAGCCGTAATTGTTGTGCCTCCGATATCAAATTTCTTTTTGTACATGTTCTTGGTTCGTTTTGTGTAACATTTGTGATTTGAGTATTTAGTTCATATTATTTGTAACAATAATATGAAATTTAGATATAATTGAGGCCATCAACATCAAAACCTATTTTGGGTTAATCCACCCCCACGCCTCACCTCCCCCCACCAATTGACGTGCTTATGCATTTATTGACCTAGCGGTGGTTCCATCCGCCCTGCGCAAGTCTGCGTCAACTTAGACCCCACCACCGTCACCCATCCACGCAAGTACACTTTTGTCTTGTAGAAAACAGATATTTAATTAAATTACACACACCTAAATGAAATAGAAGGAAAATGTTTAGATAGTCATCGATCGAGTGAAAGATGAGAAATATTGAGCTTGAAAGTTGAAATAAATTCGACTGAAAGTTGTATATTTACTAAAAGATGTAAAATTAACAAAAAACAATTTGTTATCAAGAGTTGTATATTTACTTCTATATATAAGAATGTATTGTTATCGATTATGATTTTATGTTGTGACAATAAAAAAAGTCGTTTCATTGGTAAATAATTATTTTTTGTCATATTTTAAATATTAATCGATACTTGTTAAATACTAATAATTTTTACTTTTAAGAGTTATATTCTTAAGCGCGATAAGACTTACTAAAAGTATTTTTATTTCATTGTTAAGACCAAAATTGTTTATATACGTTGTTTGATTTTCAATTTTTTAAAATATATTTTTCTCCCTCTTTTTAATCGCAAATTATTTAGTAAAATAATATTACGCATAATTCAATTTTTTTAATCATTTTTAATTATAAAATTTTCATCAATTTACTATTTCAAAATACATTATACCTAAAAAAAAAAAAAATAGGGCTCAAAGCCTCAAACATACGCGCTAAGGAGGTTATGACCAAGGAAGAAAATTGAGAGACAGAAAAAAGACTGGCAAAGAAAAATGAAATGTGAACAAGAACGCGTTTTTTCAAAGGAGAACAACCACCACTGTTCTCATTTCTCTCTTGTTTCTCTCTCTCTCAAAGACTCATCTCTTTACTCCCTCTGGACTTTGTTAACAAGAAAATACCGAAAGCAAACCCTAAATTTGGTTTAGGGTTTTTTCTATAATTCATCGTCGATTTAAAGAGGGAGACAAGGGTCCGTACTTTTGCTTGAGCTTTTTGAGGAACTTTTTGGGTTGGAGTAATGGGTCGTCTTTCTTTTATGATAAAATGGTTCCGCCTGCACAAGCCATTGAAGCTGTTAATTTTCCTTTGGGTGTTGTTTTTGGTTCAACAGCACACGGTTTGGGGTTCCGATACAGATAAATCTGCTCTGCTGGAATTCAAGGGTTCAATTTCAGACCCTTCTGGAGCGCTGGTCAGCTGGAATTTAAACAGCCAAAATCACTGTTCCTGGTTAGGGGTTTCTTGCGATTCGGGTTCTCGGGTCGTGGCGTTGAATATTACTGGTGGAGGTAATTCTTTGTCTTGTGCTAGAATTTCTCAATTTCCACTTTATGGGTTCGGAATTAGACGGCCTTGTTTTGGTAGCGATAGTAAAGTTGAAATCTTGGGTATATTATCCCCTTCAATTGCGAAACTTACTGAACTTAAGATTTTGTCGCTGCCTTTCAATGAATTGAGTGGTGAGATTCCTGTTGAAATTTGGGGTATGGAAAAGCTTGAGGTTCTTGATCTGGAAGGGAATTTGATTTCTGGGTCACTGCCTGTGCAATTTAAGGGGTTGAAAAATTTGGAAGTTCTTAACCTGGGATTCAATAAGATTTCTGGGGAGATCCCGAGTTCATTGTCAAGTTGTAAGGGTCTTCAAGTCATTAATTTAGCTGGGAATCAAGTGAATGGAACGATTCCAAAGTTTATCAGTGGGTTTAGAGATTTGAGGGGGCTATACCTGTCCTTTAATCAGCTTGGTGGGCCGATTCCAAGTGAGATTGGGTACAATTGTGGTAAGCTTGAGCGTTTGGAGCTGGCGGGGAATATCTTGGTTGAAGGGATCCCAAAAAGTCTTGGGAAATGCAGAGGGTTGAAGACGCTTCTACTGTACTCAAATATGTTAGAGGAGGTTATTCCTAGTGAACTCGGTCAGCTGAGTCAGCTTGAAGTATTGGATATATCAAGGAATAATCTTGGTGGTCCTATACCGTCTGATCTTGGGAATTGTTCCAAGCTATCTGTCCTTGTGCTGTCAAACTTGTGGGATCCACTTCTTAATGTCTCTAGTTCCAGAGATAGTTTCTTGATGAGAAAGTTGGCATTCACAGTCGATGAGTATAATTTATATGAAGGCACAATTCCACCAGAAATTACCATTCTCCCTAGCTTGAGGATGGTGTGGGCTCCCAGAGCAACTCTTGAAGGACCGTTGCCGGGTAGTTGGGGTTCTTGTAACAACTTAGAGATGCTGAATTTGGCTCAGAACTATTATTATGGAAAAATCTCCAAGGAATTTAGCAACTGCAAGAAGCTGCATTTCCTTAATTTGAGCTCAAACAGACTCACAGGGGAGATCTTTGACAAACTTCCTGTTCCGTGTATGACTCTATTCGATATCAGTGGGAATTATCTGTCAGGCTCGATTCCCAAATTTAATAACGAAGCTTGTGCTCCAATCCAATGTTTAAGTGGAGATCCCTCAAAGTTCAATGATTCAACTTCTGCTTACATATCGTATTTCACATATAGAACTAGGATTGAAACCCCTCTGCCATTATTTGGTGATGGTGCTAGTTTTACGGTGTTCCATAATTTTGGTTCTAACAACCTTACAGGTACTGTGCAGTCAATGACCATTGCATCTGAACGATTAGGGAAGCAGACTGTGTATGCATTTTTTGCTGATCAAAACAAGCTCAGTGGACCATTTCCTGGAAGTTTATTTGAGAAATGTGATCAAGTGAGTGGTATGATGGTTAATGTCAGCTATAACGGGTTCTCTGGTGCGTTTCCACCAGATTCTAGGACAATGTGCAAGTCTCTGATACTCTTAGATGCCTCCCGTAATCAAATTGTTGGGGCTCTTCCTCCTAGCATCAATGATTTGACTTCACTTTCGGCTCTTGATTTGAGTTGGAATCCACTGGGTGGGACAATTCCTATCAGTCTTGGCCAGATAAAGAATCTTGAACGCCTTTCTTTGGCTGGAAACAACCTGAGTGGTCCCATCCCTGCAAGCTTAGGACAACTGTTCTCTTTAGAAGTGCTTGACCTGTCTTCAAACTCTCTATCAGGTGAGATTCCGAATGATCTTACCAATTTGAGGAACTTGACTGTGCTCCTCCTCAACAACAATAACCTATCCGGGCAAATCCCCCTGAACTTGGCCAATGTGACCTTGCTCTCATCATTTAATGTCTCCTTCAACAATTTGTCTGGGCCACTTCCTCAGAATGATAATTTGATGAAATGCAATAGTGTCCTTGGAAATCCATTTCTGAACCACTGCCGTATGCTCGATTCATCATCCTCTGCTGATCAACAGGGAAGGACAGGGGACTCACCAAAAGATCTGGGCCCTCCATCAAGAACACCAAGCCAAGAGAGCAGGAGTGGTGGTATTAACTCAATTGAGATTGCATCCATAACATCCGCAGCAGCTATTCTGTCGGTTCTTCTTGCTCTTATCGTCCTCTTCTTTTATACTAGAAAAAGGAAACCGAAGTCCAGAGTTAGTGGAACTGCTAGGAAGGAAGTTATTGTCTTTACTGACATTGGGGTTCCACTGACATTTGAGAATGTGGTGCGTGCCACAGGAAGTTTCAACGCAAGCAACTGCATTGGTAATGGGGGTTTTGGAGCAACATACAAAGCTGAGGTTGCTGCAGGAGTGCTAGTTGCGATAAAACGGCTTGCACTCGGACGTTTTCAAGGTGTTCAACAGTTTGACGCAGAAATCAGAACCCTGGGAAGGCTCCACCATCCGAATCTTGTGACCTTGATAGGATATCATGCTAGTGAGACAGAGATGTTTCTTATTTACAATTATTTGCCTGGTGGCAATTTAGAGAAGTTTATCCAGGAAAGGTCGACGAGGGCTGTAGACTGGAGGGTACTTCACAAGATTGCTTTGGACATAGCACGTGCACTTGCCTACCTACATGATCAGTGTGTGCCAAGGGTTCTTCATCGCGACGTGAAGCCTAGCAATATCTTATTGGATGAGGACTACAACGCTTATTTGTCTGATTTTGGACTGGCTAGGCTACTTGGAACGTCTGAAACTCATGCCACCACTGGTGTGGCTGGAACTTTTGGATATGTTGCCCCAGAGTATGCAATGACTTGCCGGGTTTCTGACAAGGCAGATGTCTATAGTTATGGTGTTGTATTGCTTGAATTGATGTCAGACAAGAAAGCATTAGATCCTTCATTCTCTTCCTATGGAAATGGATTTAACATAGTCACTTGGGCATGTATGCTCTTGCGCCAAGGCCGTGCCAAGGAGTTCTTTACTGCAGGGTTGTGGGATGGAGGCCCACATGATGATTTGGTAGAAATCTTGCACTTGGCAGTTGTATGTACAGTTGATACTCTTTCTACCCGGCCCACAATGAAGCAAGTCGTAAGACGACTAAAACAACTGCATCCCCCATCCTGTTAGCTACATTTGGAGGTATTATTATATTGACAAGGCTTAATCCATAGAAAGGCAAGTCCACTTGTAATTTATGACCCTGCACTTTTATGGGAGAAGTGTTTTCGGGTGTCTTCTTGGACTGCCATTAGGTCAGTTCAGTTCAGGTCTTAAATTGTAGTTGCTTGTAAATTGTAGTACAGTTTTCCCCCATTTTTCCATGAGATGCCCTAGATTAGGGGGTTCACTGATGATTCTGCAGAAGAATGCAGATATTTGTTTTCCATGCTTGTATCGATCACTTTTCTAGTTGTTCATGTTCAATAAGAGAACAAAGAATAGGGCTGTTTTAATCTGCAAGAAACTTGTATTTTCCTTCGGATATCCAACATATGCATGGTTGTAGTGGTTCAAGAATTTCTGTGTTTTTCCATGAAGCGGTTTATGGTAAAAAATTACAAAAGTTCATGTAGAAATGAAAACATTTTTCCATCAATTGAAAACGAGGATTTGTTGCATTGGACAAGTTATATTTCTCTACTCTGAACAAGTCCAGTACTCCCATGCACAAAACTTTGTTAGAAAGAATGATAAATACTACACGAAATGCCACTTCGTTTTCAGGCAATCCCAAAATATAGGATTCTAGAAACTACATGACTAACTTTTTTTACTGTTTCAGCTAAGGTGCTAACATGGGCAACGAAAAACTGTCAAAATTGCCACGGGCAAAACTTTACGTTGAAGGGGCATTCTGGCGACGACCACCTCTCCCTCTTCCTTGATAACCTTCTCCACTGTGCCCACTGCTAAAGTTCCCACGAGTCCTGAAACTATCGCTTCTCACATAGGCCCAGCCAGGATTAAAAGTTCCACGACTCCTGAAGCTGTCGCTTCGAAAGCCACCACGAGCAGAAGTGAAACGGCCCCTCCCACTACCAACTGTAACAGAAACAATTGTTATATCATAACGAGCAAATCTGTCTCCTAAAAGTAAATCCTAACAAATGCTCTTCTAGACAGAATATTTCTTGAACTTGAATCACTACAGAGAATGGAAAACTAAATAAGTTACCTCGAGTAGCAGTCCTCTTTATTTCAACTGCAGCTTGACGATCCTCAATAGATATGGGTGAAGCCTGAATTTTAATCGTCTCAATATTATTATTGTGAATAAATGGAGGAATAATTCTTGAAAGTTCTTGATAACAAGTTCTATAAATAGGATAACTATCACATTATACATACAAAAACACAGTGCCATGAAATTAAAATTGTGCAAGTTTAGGAAGCTAAAGCACAAGCATTTAACACTTTTAAGTAAATGGTAGTAAGGAATACACTCTCTGGCTGACCTAACCAAGACGTGTGTGGATGTTGGAACATTTAACTGGTAAGTGACAACAATTTGTCAAAACTTTCGGTTCCACCTACTAAGTAGTTTCACCTCACCTCAACTCTTAGGTAACAAAACCACTTTGCCACTCACTGCTCCTAAATCAACACCCCTCAAGTTAGGAATGAATGGAAAAAATAGCACGTCGTATCAATGGAAAGTTCTGAGTCTATTTCATTTTTATCGGATCGGTATGGAACCAATACATTATTAGCAAGAATATATGAAAAGACCATGTAATCGATAAAGATAAGAAAGTCAATGCAAACACATCAATGGTGTTCTTACATCAGTAGTTAAATATGGAGCAATAAACATGATCCAACACTATACCTACGCCATCTTATTGTAGCATATAAGGAAAAGTTCTAATAAGATATTCTAGGCAGAGGGCAAGAAATTGTTATTCATTTTCCTTGACAATCAGCAAATAGAAGTGTGTATGCAATAATTTCATGACAACCCCAGAGGATTAGTCCAAGAATTGTCTTTGATCAACAATGGATGCTATACGACAAGAGTAATGGAATAGATGTTACTTCTCAATAAATCTAAAAGGATAAGCCTTACTGTAGATAATGCTTTCCCAGTAATCTTTCTTTTGCACTTCTGAGTGCAGTTCAATTCTTGAGCACTTTGGATGTTAAACTAGGACTTTGGAGCAAATAAAGCTCGAGAAGGCAAAGGGAGACCTTTCTTGTATTTAAAGCATAGTGAATTTAGATAAGTCTATTCAGCAGATATCTATATGCAGGTCTTTCAATGATGTCATGATAAAGTCAGACAAAAAGCTTCCGTTTTTTAACAGAGTAACGAAGTGACTTTTATGCATTCGGGACCAATGTCCAAGGAGATCCATCTAGTTATGAAGTTTTTACCGGCCACTAGAACTACAATATTCAAAGCTAGATAAGACGAAGGAACACATTAACTTCCTATCAGAACTTTGTGAAAATAAGAATAAAAAGCTAACCTCGAGAGCTTTGCAGACACTGTCAAGCTCGGGAAGATATTTGGTCTTTTGTGTGGTCAAGACAAGTTCAATAACACCCAAGCAATTGTGACTACCTTGTTCAAGAATAGGAACAGCAAGGCTTCCACGAACATCATACCGTTGTGCATGACCAACTCTTGGGTACTCTTCTCTTGAGAAGAACTGAACATCAGGAGTCCACTCAGGAACCTTACTCCTAAAGACCCGACCAGGCAGTCCCATAACTTCTTTAGAATCTTCCTCAGCTGGAAACTGATAATCCACAGAAATCTCTCTATAATGGGCAAGCCTCAGGCAGTTATGGTCTAGAGTGAAAGGTTGATCACTGGTCGTCAGCACATTCCTTCCGCCTTTGTTAACCGGTACCCATATTTGAATGAGTACATCTTTATCTCTAGAGCAATCTTTTATATCACCAAGTGCCCTAATCAATCGGTCCATTAGTGATGTAGAAGTCCTAGGTCCAATCCACAACCTTCTGCTCAGATCAGAACCTCCAACCAAATAATTTTCAGATCGACCTGAAGAACCTACGTTGTTACGTATATTTCCAACATGAGACTGAGAATTCGTAGAATGTTCTGGTCCTTGATGCTGATTAGTCGACAGATTATCAGGGAAAAATGATCGATGCCTCGCTTCTAGACTCTCCTCTAATTGGCTTCCATTTGATTCACAATTTCTTGCTTCTACAGTAGGCCATAAAAATGACGGGTCAAACAGAGAATTGGGAGTCGAAGCACTGTAATTGAGGAAATCAGATTCACCAGTTGTCTCCAACCAACACCCTTCTAACAATAGTTCATCCATATAATCCAAATCCAAATCCATGAAACAATCAGACGGAGTCCCCAAAATTGTATTGAGAGGAAGAACATCTTCATCCATTACAAATCTATCCCGAAAATTTCAGCACCTAAATGCTATTCTGGCTACAAGTCAATTTCGCCAATGAAGTAAAATATCGAAATTCCTAGATTTCAAATTTCCAACCTGTACGATTGACCTAAACAGTATCAATAGAATAGAAAATCTATAGAAAACTGAACCAAAGAAGCAAATTAGACAGGGAGACCAAGAAAGTTAATCTGAAATTAAATGACATTAAACTATTCAAAGTCACAACAATTGAAGATGCAACCAATCAGGAAAAAGAAAAGTTAAAAATTAACTTTACAAAAGATTCTTCATCACATCAAGATTCTTTTGTTTTCACATAAGAAAAAATTAAACAGTGTAAATACACTTTCAACAAAGACATGACTAGGAAGAGAAGATTTATGACCCAAGAAAACAGAAACAAGAGAAATGAATTAAAACCAAACGAAAGAATCAGAGCCACTCACTTTGTGAAGATTCTTGGATATTCGAAAGATGAGTTATTTTTTACTTGTCAAACGCAATAAATTTTATTATTCATCTTCTCAAATACCCAGAACTTCTTGTGGTTGGCTGAGATACAGGAACATTTGGCAACACGTTTTCTGGTAGGTTCTAATACTCACAAGACTCCCCCTTTCTCAGTCTCAGTCTCTCACACAAACACACATGTTAATATACAATTTAGCAAAACTTGTTATAATTGATACCCAACAAATCCTATTGAGCTGTGTTGATATGAGAGAAGATTCTTGTTTACCATGCTTAGGCCCCACCATAACCTCCTTGGGATTCCCTGACAAGTCAACTGTAAACTGTGAATTCATTCAAGAAAGCCCAGACTGCATAAAACTGAAACTGCTATGCAGATTAACTAACTGAAACTGGGTTTTTACAAAGAAATGAGAATTCACAAAGAGTGAGCTCAGATTCAAGATTTTGATGCAAGTAGGTAAAACTCGAGTTTGTGGGCTTGTGTGTGTGTGTGTGAGAGAGAGAGGGAGAGAGGGAGGGAGGGAGGGAGACTTTTAAAGGTTGCAACTTTTACATAAATTAGATGCTTTGGTACATTTCTCAATGACATCAAGTTGCAAGTTTAGTATAATTATAGTACTTACGAAATTAATAATGTTCGAGTAAGCACTGTTTGTTCCACTCTCAATTTTATGCGTGTGCTGTAAATCCACTCTTTATTTTAGAAAAGACATATATAATCTGATTAAAGGGCTGTGTACCATACGATAATCTCAATCCGTGAGGGACTGAAGAAAAATCTGTATTTTTTTTATCTTAAGGTGTGGACATAGTTGCAAGCCTCAGATCTTATGACCAAGTTTTTTATACTTTTCTTTAAGAGTGTGTTTGGCTACTTAAAAAGCAAGTCAGATATAAATATAATTTTTAAGTGGGTTCTTATTTTTAAAATTTTATTAATTTTTTGCTAAAATAGCTCATTCATCTTTACAATTCAAACTTCTAGCAAAGTATAATTCAATATGATACTAAAGCTACATGTTTAATTGGAATTACTTGAATTCAAATTATACAACCATCCAAATATAAGAGTATTGTGTTGGTTCACTATTAATGGTAAATTAAATCTACGCATAAAGGATATTTACCACTACTTATGTTAAAATATAAGTTTAACTGATACTAACGTGACATTAAATATGAGATATAATTAAACAAATCACTTAGTTCTATCTTTCATTGAATCTATCACTTAACGTTAGAACGAATGATGCTAGATAGTAATATGCTAAAAGAAGTGTGTTGAGCACAAAATATTGTAACTATTTATTTCATACATTGATAATAAATATTTCACTCGCCCCATAAAAATAAGTTTTTAATATGTCTATATTTAATGTGTCTTATTATCAATAAACAAAAACTATTTCTATTTAAATTATTATTTAATTTATGGAAATATTAGGAAAAAATATAAAATAGTTTATATTTTTTAAATTAATTATATTTTTTAGTCTGTTGTCAAAATAAAAATAAATTTATTTTTGTGGGGCATATGGAATAAATTTTAGTAGTATACAAAATTCTTGTCTTAGAGGTGGAAAAAATGGAGAGTCGTGTCCTATTTGTGGAGTTTATTTGTTATGTCGACTTTTCTGTCCAATAACATTTCAAGGTCTAATGCGTTACGGCTCTCTTGCAATTGGTGGGGCATGTGCTTGTAAAAGTCAATGATAGAGGCATCAAGATTTTAGATTTTAATCCAATAATTAATTTATGGAGATTCTGTTTGAGCCACATTATTTTAGAAAAATATATTTTGAAATAATAGATTGATGGAGAATATGTGATTGAAAAAGAAGGAAAAATATTATTTTATTGAATAATGTGTGGTTGAAAATTAGTAAAAGAATCAGAATGAAAAAAATAATGTGGCTCAAACAGGGGCTAAAAAGTAAAAATCTTATTTTTTTATTTCCGTCAATACTAAAAATTTGATTTCAATTTTCATTTTGTTTACCAATAATAAAATCTAATATAAGAAATACTATTTAGGTAGGTTGACTGGTTTCTTGAATAACGTAATTGACACATGAAAATATTTTTAGTAGTGATTTCAAATTCAAAAGGTGTTTTTACTCACCTGACTTTATGCAAAGCGAAGTTTAATTCTTGGATGGCGGCGGTCGATTTCGATAAAATGCTGACTAATTTTTCGAGGGGTAGTGTATGTCAAATCATTTAAAGTATTTGCGCTGAATTTCTATCACCTTTCTAATCGATTAAATTTTATCAATTTTTACCAAAATTTTAGTCGATAAAAGTACATTTATTTGCACTTCAGATAGAAGAATAATATGATTCTTACTATCGCATAACTCTTATCGGAAAAATTTTATTTCACATTTACCTACATAATCAATTCTTCAAATAAATTCCGTTGAAGATTTTTTTTCTTTTCGAAATTGGTATAATACAATTAAGTATATAGTTATAAATTTGAGCAGCTCAATCTCGTGATTAATTTTTAAATAAAGAAATTAAAAAAATAAATAAAGAAAGAAAGAAAATGCCAGCACAAATACCGGTGGCATAAATATTCGGGCATGAACAAGTGAATCCGTTCGTGATGCTCTCAAATCCAATAAAATATTTATTGGGCAACTATGCCTAACATTCCAAATCGAGGAATAAAATTTTGTATAGGAGATCATAGTCCGTCTCACTAATTGGGTGTCCCATAATTCTATATTCGTGCCTCATTTGGACCAAGTGTGTTTACATTATTCGAAGAAAACACCAAGATATAGCAAACGACCTTTCTAATCATTGGCAAAATATCTAGTGCACCCGTCATTGGACATATGACATACCCCGAGATGTGGATTCGAACCGCCAAACAACC